>JASDQU010435793.1:2750-16137 GCA_032191745.1 Picea mariana
AGACATATTCATTCTCAATATTTAGGTTGTCTGCATAGCTGTAAAAGGCAGCCAGGTGCTCCTCAGCAGTGACATCTCCCTCATCACTGAACTTGGGCATGTATTTCAAATAGTCTCCAGCAGGGAGAGGGTTCAAAGGCTGAGGAAGGATCAAAGGAGCATATCTAGAAGCGAATATGGCATCCATTCTGTTTGGAGGGGGATTAGCACCAGCCATAGGTATGTTGAGCGGAGGAGGACTCGAAGGAGATGGAGTGTGAATAGGTGAGGAAGGAAAAGAGGTCCTCACAGGAGATGATGGGGAAAACAGAGAGAAGTCTAAGGGACTTGAGTGTGCAGGTGTTTCTCTCTGTGCAACAGTAGTAATCAAAGGAGGAGTAGTGAAACCTCCTGAGAGGGGAGTGACAAGGATCTCTCCTTCTGATATTAGACCAGGAGGGGAAAACTCAGCAGGAACACTCCCAAAGTTTATAAAACGAGAAAATTCAGAGGAAGGACGACTAGGAAACTGAGAATCTGAAAATGGAGTTCTTACAAAAGGGGAGGGCGTATTACCTTTTTCATCGACAAAAACTTATTTCGCAACTCTCTTTCCCTTTCTGCGCACCGCTTCCAAGTCGGCTTCTGGTGTGGCCAAAGGCAAATGTGGTTTTGACCTCGTATGTCTGCCTCTCGAAGCCACGGCTGATAGTACAGGTTCTCCCCAGCGGAGTCGTCACAGTGGAGTCGCCAGGTCCACAGTAGCAATCTTCTGGTTCTGATATCTGATGCACCTTCAGAAATCAGTTAATCGTTGTCATTCTGCCCAGGGAAAATCTTCAACGTCATCCACGACAACGACGCCAGAAATGTTGGCTATCGGAAGTCACCCCTGGATTGCTAGCAGGAGCAGAGCCCGACGCCCATCAATTTTTATGTCACGATTTGTTTTAAAGGGTGATCGAACGGAAGGAAACTCAGAACAATATCATATCAACTCAGAGACCAGACCAGGCATGCATGAACGAATGAGGACTTGATAAACTCCAAACAGTGAGTCGTATTAAAAGGGTGAGCAGGTGGAAGACTTATGCAAGAAAAGCGCAGAGGTCTACAATAAACATCAGGTTCATCACAGACTAGAGAAGAAGTGCATTCAAACGCAAAATCCTTTTACATTCAAACACATAAGACCAGAGAGTACAAAAATGCCATGAAAAATCCTTTATCCTAGCATAACTGCAACAATCCATGTGAATCCTTCACTGTGAACACTCTGGCACGAGATGAAACAAAGATGGAAGAAAGGAGAACTGTTTGTTATAAACCAAGAAGTCTCAAACACAGAGGCATAACCATGAAACCAGAATGTCGCTGAAACTTTACAGTCGGGAGCTTAGCTCTACCATCGATAGATACAAAAATGGAAAAAATGCCTACATATACTCAAAAAACAACAGCGGCGGAAACAAGAAAATGCATTGAATGCTTTGCGTCTGCATGGCTTCTGACACTCTGCAGCCGCAATCTTTGAATAATCGTGCAACTTGTGGCAGACGCGATAAATCTTCTGACAGTTACATCGGCGAATCGACGTGCTTTTAATTCATTGCAGGACGTCCCCATTATGGCAGAGACGATGTCTAACCACCCTCAACTGCCTCAATAACTGCTTCTTGGGATTGAGAACGGCCAGCCCAACTCAGCATCTCGGGATAGGGAAGACTTCTCGCGCTGCCACCTGGAACAACCGAATAGCTTGAGGGATGGACATGAGGGCCAACATGGAAGACATGGCGTGTGGTAGGAGTGATGGCATCGGGGAGCTCGTGGAAGGAGTGGCGAGAAGTGAGAGTGATGACAGAGAGGGGTGACAGAGGATGATCCATGGCGGAAGGCACCCAGGTAGATGGGAGAAGAAGGGAGAGACGAGCTCACCTTCGGGCGAGAAACTGATGTGGAAAGAAACGGGACGCGTGGCAGGAAATGAGCGGATGGTGGGAAGAAAGGGGAGCCACGCGGACCAAAGAAGAGAGGTGAATGGATGACACATGGCAGCAGGGGAAAGGCGGAAGGAAGAATGAAATGACAGGAGGAGGGCCCACACTGGTTAAGCGCAGGGCAGCTGAGAGGAGCGGGGCTACATGAGCGTCGTTGATTTGGGTGCTACAATCGTGGTCGTCGGGAAGCTGCACATGGGATTTCGGACCCCCCCCCTCTGCTTAAAGGTAGAAAGGCAGGGGGGTCCAAAATGGTCTTCATCGCTGTTGATCCGGGCGCGCTCATCTGGACCGTCGGAGAGGTGCGCCCCCGATCTCAGACCCCCCCCCCCCTTCTTAAAGATCGGAAGGCAAGGGGGGTCCGAAATCCAATATGCATCATCGATCTTGGCACGCAAATATGGACCGCCCAGTCTTGCTTGCTGCTTACCACGGGCGCGTTGTCACCCGAAACTTTGGACAAGTGGGTTTTTACCCCTTCTTTTGTGTTCTACCCCCCTATGCAAGAAATATCGCTAACACATGGCAAAGACCCAACTTTTCAGTAAGTTCGAAAATCATGAAGTTTCTAAAGTGGCTACCGTGATCAGTGACGATAGCTTGGGGAACACTAAAACGAGCTACAATGTGATTAAAAATTAATAATGTTGCGGTCTTTCCAGTCTTGTCAAATGTCAGCATCGCCTCGGCCCATTTCGTAAAGTAATCAACAGCTACAATAATGTATCCATGCCCCCCAGTCGAGTGAGGGTGACATGTCATGAAATCGATGCCCCATTTCGCAAAGGGACCAACAGAGACCACAGGGTGAAGAGGAGCAGGATGTGACCATATCTTCTGATTATAGGTCTGGCAAGCATGGCATTTTTGAACAGTGAGGGACAAGCTTTGTTGATATCCCTGTAATCAACGCATACATGAATTGTGCCTTATTTCTTATCGATCAGGACAATATTGGAAACCCAGTCTGTGAGAGCCACCGGATAAATAAAGCCGACTTTAAGAAGTTTCTTGACTTCGAGCTTGATAGCAACTGCTTTACATTGGTGAAATGGATGAAGGCATTGTTGGAAGGGTTTAGCGTTGAGGTATGTCTTGATCTCATGTATCACAATCTCAGGGTCGATACCTGGCATTTCTTCGTAGCTCCATGTGAAGATGTCACAAAACTCTTTGAAAAGGGATGTGTAGGTGACGATTTCGTCAGAAGAACACGAAGCTCCGATATGGACATTTTCGACAATCCCAGGTTTGATGGATATGTCGAGGGGAATAGTGGGTGAGATATTGCTTAAGTTCCCTTCATAAAACACATCGTGTGCAGAATCGGGAACGATTAAGATGACGACAGCGATCGACGGGGTCGAGATCCATTGATAGTTCTCAATGGTATGTTTCTCCAGAAAGAGGATGGAACGATGATGTCCATCATCCCAAGGGGTGTCTTCCATGACATACATGATCATCTCGTCCGTGGGAAAAATGACACGGAAAGGATATGGAGATAACTCACCAAGAGAGGGGGTAGAAGGGGTTGTCGATTGAATGGCCTGATAGGCGGATTCAACCAGACTTAACGACATTTCATCGTCGTAACAAAGATGATCTCCAGGGTCAAGTACTATCCAGGGGTCGTGAGACGCAGGAATTTCATGAATCGAGGTGGAAATCATGTTTATTGAAGCAACGGATGAGCGTGGAACATTGGACGATGGAATGGGGAAAGTACCCATTAACGACGAGTCTTTTAGAAGGCCTACACCGACATTCTCATAACCCGGTGGGGTTTGAGCGATAAACGGTACGTTTCCAGTACGGGTATCGGAATTAAAGAAGGCTAGTTGGTCGATGGTGATGACCTTTTCTTGATGTGGGAAATGTACCACACGAAAAAGGGTCGACACAACTGCATGCATGGAATCGATCCAGCTACGGCCAAGCAGAAGATTGTAATCAAGGGGAGCGTAAAAAACTTCCACTTCAACTTGGACCATTTTTCCTTCTAATGTGATGGGCAACAAAGGAAGGACACTGTAGGGCTTAAAACAGGAGCCATTGAAGGCTTTAAGAGTGTTTTGGGATTCATTCAAAGGGGGAGAGCCAATGGCTTTCTAGAAAACAAGAGACATGACACATGTCGAGGCACCCTCATCGATAACAGTTCGGAAATTTTTTTTGTTAGAGACAATCACTTGGATCTGGAACGCGAGTTGAGGGGGTAACCTTGGAATGTGATCCTCCAAGTCAAAAATTATTAAATTTGTATCCATCAAGTTGATTCCACCGATAGATTTCAACAATTCCTTTCGTTGTGTGGGACAACTTTGAAGGACTTCGAGGGCTGACATCACAGAAGGTGCTTGGGCCAGATCTTCAACAATGTTGTAGTTCTGGGCAGCACGAGCATGAGGATTGAAAGCCAATTTCTAAACGACGCCCTTTGGGGGGGGTCGAAGAACTGTGTCAAGGCTCGGTCATTCAAGATGAAGAGGATCATTGGTAGGTGGAGTCGCGGGAGAGGGTTGTACCGAGGAAGGAGGTAGATCATCAACCTTCTCTTTCAAGGGAAAATAATCTTTGGCTCTAGTAGTGAGTGCAACGTCGCTCTGCTTTGAATCACTAGTACACATCAATACATAAGATGTAGTAGAAGATGAGGATTGGTTGTGAATGACCAACTGAGCCTATTGTTGAGATGGGAAGGGTTGGGACAAAATGGCCGGAGCAGGTGGTTATGGTGCTCCTTGTAGGAGCTTAGTGACCTTGGCACGTCATGGGCAATCCTTCGTGTAGTGATCATCACCACAGATAAGACAAGGGTATTGAGGTTTGCGCTTATCCCGATCGTCAACAAGTGTAGTTTTGGTTTGCTCTGCTTGAGAAGTATTTTTCCCTCCTTATTCTTACCCGTTCCCTTTTTAGATTTTTTTTTACCGGCTGGGGTAGATTGAACTGCATTTACCTCAGAAGTCTTGTCGGTGGGAGGGGCAGGAGATGGAGCATTTTGAACATTAGAAGCAGACAGTGGTTGGGCCTAGACAGTGCCAATCACATCGTCGTCTGCATGCGAAGCAGCTGGAGTAGTTGAAGTGGCGAAAGTGGAAGGACGAGGTAAATCAGGTAGTAAGTCGTAAAGGGTACCCATTTGTGAATAAACGAGTTCAAGGTATTGATCACGACTTATGGCATGTTCTTCCATGACTACTCCACCCATGGCGATGTCACGACCGATGTCATTCACAAACGATTTTTTGAACCATTCTTCCAGCAACTGATTGGGGAGTTCGAGTTTAATGAGACGTCGTCTCCATCGCCACTCATGAATGTGATCGGATATATGAGTGGCCTTGTTCTGTTTGAAAGAACTCAAAATCTTGGTCCCCGTTTCATAATGGATCGGTAACTGGTAGTGTTTGAGGAAAGCCATAGCGAGGGTATTGAAGTCAGAGAAGAAACCTCATGGTAATTCTATATACCACTTCGTAGTAGAACCTATGAGGGTTCATTGAAAAAGACATAAACGAATAGAGTCATCCATCAACGAGTTGGATGAACACCAGAGGTGAAAATTCATAGCGTGATTTTTCAGGTCCTCTCCTGCTTTGCCGTTGAATTTAGGGATGTCTGATGGTAGCTTAGCTAGTATAGCAGGCCATTGGGGAGAGTGATGAATTGGATCATTTAAAATCCTTGACAAATCTGGAAGATCCAAAGTGGCCAAAAAGGGTAACTATTGATTCACCTGTGGGTACTGGTGGCTTTGGGGAGGAAGACCCATTGGCAAACCAATAGGACCATAAGCAGTCAGCATATAATGTGAAGACCCAGGCAGATTCGGTGGTGGTTGAAGAGGATAGTAGCTCATGGGGTTGACGTGAGTTTGAGCATTTGAGCCCCAAATGGGATTGAATGTACCTGGATATGGTTGGCCCATACTAGGGGGTATCACAGATTCAGCTGGAAACTGTTGCCCCACAGTCGATTGAGGAGGATGTTGTATCAACTGCTTCCAATACGAGGTCAATGACGGAGGTATGTTTTGTCCATAAGGTGGGGTCGATCCTCCTATCAAAGGTGGTGTTCCAATTGGGGGTAGCGTTCCAATTGGGGGTTGTGTTCCAATTGGGATTTATGTTCAAATAGGAATTTGCCCGCTGAGAGGGGGTTGACTCATACCACCTTGGTGAAATTGTCCACCAATGGGAATCTGGTAATTTGGTGTGAATGACGGAATAGTGCCACTAGGATTAAGACTACCAGTAGAAGATGAGGAAGGTCCTCCAAAAGGAAATTGAGGGAGTGTCGGAATAAAATCAGGAAGAGAGTGCCCAGAAGAAGAAGGACCACTAGGAGAGATGGATGGGGTTTGCGTACGAGTGGGAATGGAAGCATTCAACGCATGGTATTGAGGTGGTAGTGTCAGGGTGACGATAGGCATTCACAGTGTGCTGATGGGATAAAGACTAACCGCAGTAATCCCGGTGTGAACACTCGTAGTATCTGTATGATGGGCCATTTCGATACCAGGAAAGTAATAGGCAGTAGTAAATGGTACTGTCTCTGGACTAGAGATTTCCGAAATCACAGGTGGGGTGATTTCGGAAATCACAGGTGGGGTGATTTCGGAAATCACAGGTGAACCTGGACCAAAAAGGTCCCGTCGAAAAATGCCCGTAGAACAAAAAAGATCTTGGCCTTCAATGCCTGGAAAGTGTCCAACCGGTGACCCAGAAGAGGTAACAACTAAGTCTCCAGAAGAATTCAGTCACATCAATGTTCTCTCAGAATCAGGGTGAAGTCGAAAGTCCTCTTGAGTATTGGTAATTTGAAAATGTTCGAGAGAGTCAGTTCATTCCACTTGTGGCGTGGTGACGATTGGGACTTCATTTTGCCGAGGAGAGCCCTCAGGTGAACTTGTAGGCAAGGGTTGAGAGCCTTCCAGATGCTCTGGAGATAAACCTTGCATTCTATGTGAATGACGTGGAGGAGCTATTGTAAACGAGTGACAAACTTCACGAAGAAAATCGTATGATCAACTTTGGTAAACAAACAACACACGCTAGTAAACAAAATCTAGGAAGCAACACCTAGCAAACAAGACCTTCTAATTTTGAAGCCACTAGTTGGTGATGAAATCCAACGTTGCAACAACGAGACAAGAGGGGGCTGGGCTAGGGTGGAAAATTTAAGCTGACGACCTGCTGAACGGACTTACACCCTAGTGCAAGCTCCCACACATAATCGTGGGTATACCCTCCAAGGAGCCCGAGTGAGTTTGGCCAACGTCGATTCCAGGTACCGTGAAGACTTTCACCTTCATATTCACCTTGTGTAAGAACCTAGAAAGATAGGCCACTAAGGTTACCACCAACAACAATAAATCCTGGGGGGACAGTCGACAGTCTGATCCACACGCAAGGGTAGGGTATCTAGCCCAAAATCAACTCAAAAGGATTCCACTCATCATTGTGGGTATACCTCCAAGCGATCCCCGTAATACGTGCAATCTCTACACCGATATCAACAAAGCAAGGTGAGTAACTCTGTCAATATCAATGTGATCTCATGTTTGACCCTTGTGTGAGAAGGGCTTCCCAGGACAAGATGTTGCAAATGGAATTTAACACTCCTTAACACAAGATGCTATTGTGTGTTTTGTGCTTTGGAGAGTGTATCTCTCTTTCTATTCCAAAGTGCTAGCCTAGCTAAATGTTGGTGTAATAGAGCCCTAGAAAAGAGTTACTAGTTAAATTTTACAATTGCGCAATGTTATTAAGAGCTGTTGTTACTCAAAGGAAACGGAGATGAAACTGATGTTGTATAAGACTCTGACCCAAAAATGCATGGATAAGAATGAAATATATCAATTTTCGTTCAATGAATCCTATGTATGGGAGAGAAAGAGAAGTTTTCCTGATCAAACGTGAACGATAATACACAATTTTGTTTAAAATGCAATTGCAACAAATCACGCCAAAAATAACAATTCTCTATTGTTTCTTTTTCAATAATGTCAACAATTGATTTTCAATACTTTCGAAAATGAAAATAATTTTGAAATAAAAACATTGTTCACTTTTCAAAAAGGACCTACACCATGATGGTGAGAGTTCAGAAAACCAAAAAACTAATGAACAAGCAAGAGATAAAAACCCAAACCAATCCTTCAATGGAAACAAAAATAACAAGCAAACCAAACTAGTCTTTTCAATTGCATAAGAAAAATGATCTTTCAAAGAATAATCAAATGATAAAGACAAAGAAGCTCAACTTTCAACCGATCATCAGTCCTTAACCAAACAAGCACACTCATATTCCAAACTCAGAGAGTATATCTTTGCCGAGAAAATTCAAGAAATGAAACTCAAGAAAAATGGACAGGAAGAGCCTTTGGAATCCTAAGACTGTTTGTGCACAAAAATGAAGACAAGAAAAACATCAACCAATTGTCCAAGAAACTCTTTTTAGGACCTAAGCTGATCTAGGCAGTTGAAGATGCAAAAACTCAAATTCAAAATTTTGAAAAAGAGGGTTCGTGGGCTGAGAGTATTACACAGTGTGAGAATAGGTGATTCTTGCAGGTGAGCTTTGATAAGAGTGCGAGAACCTCACATTAAACCTAAAAGCAGGTTGCGAACTTAGTATATTCTCATAGGCCACTGTGGAGTGCAGTGCGAGAATGTCTGAAACTAATCAAATTTTTGGAAAAAGACACAAAATTTGAAGAGGCCTATGGACCCAGAGGGTCTATCAGAGTATCATGAAGACTCGGAGATTGATATGAATGGAGAAAGGTAAGGCAAGAGAAAATGGCCACGGAGAAATACCAAAAACCATAAAGAAAATGGGTTTTCCCCAGTGGAGTCGCCAATTTTGTTATCGGACTAATAGGTAGGTGCGAACACTAACAGATCTCTCTAGATCCACCTGGTTCTAGAACAAGACAGGACAGGACATTACTCTTTCCCTAAGTTTTGACCATTGAATTAGCTAGTAGGAAGGAACAAGTAACATACCTTTGTATCTCTTCCTAGGGTCTCTGTTTCTCCCGCTTCGCTTCGGCGCTCTCGTGAGGTCAAGACCAAGACAACACAAACCAACCAAAGTGAAGATAGAAAAATATATTCAACTGTCAACTTATGTGCATGATCAAGGAATTACACAATAAAGTGAGAATGACTTTATGGGAAAAGGACATGCCACTGTATCATATTAATCGAAAGTAGAAGATTACAACCTGGTCGCCTTGATGTCGCAAGCTTCCTTTCGGTGGCTCTCGGATCCAACACACACACTTGCTCAATCCTTTTATGAAGAAGATCAAATCCTCTTGATAGACTTGCTAGAGTCTCCAAGCTCCTGTTCAAGCTAAGTCCTTCACACAATTCTTTCACCAATTTTCCAATGAATCTTGCTTAATCTTTTCCATGAGAATTCTATCAATATATAGGAGAGAATGAGATGGTTACTTGGATAAGAATGATCCCACAATATCAGGGAATCCAGTACAAGGATAACCATTCGAATGCCAACCCATTCTTCTAGAAGATTCCCTTCTAGAACCATCGATAATTCATCTTTTTCCAAGCTTTAGAGAAGGTTCGCACCCTAGCTATGTAGCACAGTGCGAGAAGTTCGAACCCTAGCTTAAAGCGGCCTGTGAGAATGGGTCATTCTCGCACCCTGGGATATTTGCAACCTGTGAACTCTATTCAAAAGTAAGTTTTCTGGGAAGAGATGAATGTCACTTTTCTCAAGAGAAAGTTCTTATGAGGAGCCTGAGTACACCATCATCAATACACCATCATGATGACCAAAATCATGGGTAACAAGAAGGACAACAACAATTTCACGTAGTGTGGATTGTGTGAGGTTTTGGGTCCATGGTTGTGGGATAATCTTCGAATCCATGCCTTTGGTCCTGGTCAAGTACTTATGCGAGGCCAACATGCTATAATATTTCCAGTCTCCAAGGTTGAAGTCACTAAATTTTAGTGTTGTGATCTTATCTTGGTCGGCGTGAACTGTGTGCACCCCTTTCAGAAGGTATGCAATGATCACGACATATTTGAACTCTTGGGGTACACTATCATGGTTGATGGCACCACTCAGAGGGGGTAGATAGGCCAGTAGAATGCTTGGAATCATCTTGGAATTGGCGAGGTCATCTCTATGCTTAGTATGTTTCTCATTGGTTGGCTGTGATAGACCGGCATGAGCAGTGGATGGAGAGGTTGTCAGTCCTCTCTAGGATGATGCTTGTAATCCTGTGGATAACCCTCGCTACAACATGACTCTCTCAGTTCTTAGCTCAAGGAGAAATTTTGTTACAGATTCTTTGGTAGTGGTAAGCTCGTCGAACATACATGCTCCGGATAAAATAATTGGTTTCACAACCGTCTTAGACACTGCACTAGATTGAACAACAAGAGCGTAATGATCATTGTATGCAATTGCTAGTCTGCGGGCTTCAAATTCTCAGTTGGAAAAAGTGTTCCTCATTCATGGCGCGATGAGATAAATAGGAAATCTTGGTAATGGTTTACTTGCAACGGTTATGAGCCTTATTAACTCTTCTTCTATCTGTTATGGTGCGGTCCAACGGTTTGGTGGTGAACCATAAATGCTTTTCCATCCGTTCAGAGCAGTAGTCGAATGGATATATCGGCTTTCAATGGATATATTGTTTTTTCATAGTGAAGTGGCATATGTCGTTGTTCTGATATCTCGGCGAAGCTCTAATTCTGTAAGGTTTCTTTCTGTGAGGTACCCTCTGGAACCTGTTGTAACTTCTCAATATTGACCTTCTTCTTACGTAGCTTCCTAGCCTTTTTCCCTGTGAGATTTATCTTGGTCGTTCTTTTCCCATTCTGATTCTTATTTTTCTTGGGCATAGTTACTTCGTGTTGCTGATATCCTTTCTTAGGATTCTGGTGTATCACTTCTTCTTTATCTAGGGTAGAAATGTCAGCCTTCTGTATGTCTTTCGATGTACCTGTAGCTTCGATATTTGGGCTTCTAGAATCAAGTAGCTTCGATCTGTTCTCCTGTTCTTCCATCAACTATGTAATCTTTCAGGTCATCATGAAATATTTTAACTCTTGTCGCTTATGTTCTAATACTTCTTCTTCTTCCTTCTTTCTAGCTTGATCTCTATCAATCCAATATTTTCCTAGTAACATGGTAAATGGGGCACTATCTTCAACAAATTTAATAATCTCAAAATATTCCCTGATCGAAGTTCCATTGACTGTCACAGGTATCTGAGTGAGATTTCCACATAACATCATCAGTATTCCTCTGAGTAGTCCTATTCCTCCTAATGAAGGGATCATATCAGGCTTCCCTATAGCTTCCCAAGTTCTTTCTGGCATAATGTTCACTTGTGTCTCTTCATTAAGGACAGAGTCAATGTCGAAGTCTCCTATTCTTTCTTCAATGCATTATTTTTCTTTGAAAATATCTTATAGTCTAACATATCGGTGGTCATTCAGGGTCTCTTTCATTTGTTTCAATACCTTCTCTGATTCTTGTTGGGGTTCTGCCTCTTCTGGATCTTCCTTAGGGTTTTCCTGATTCAGATTCATTTCTTCCAGCCTAGCGATCATTCTAGGGAAATCCAATACCTCATGGTCCATAGCTTTGCAACAAAGACAACTAGATCCTCTCCCAGGGCATTCCTTAGCAAGATGTCTAGGTCTTCTACAATTGTAACAGAGGGTCACTCCTCTTTTTTCTTTTAAACGATCCCCAACTTCTTCTATACTGTGCACTAGGATCATGGTAGCTAATCTGCAAAAAAATCTTTCTAGGATCCTGCATCCATTTCTTAGTCCAAAATGTTTTTCTATGCATAGGTATAACATATCTATCACTATTCTTATCAGATCTACTCATATCAAAATATATTTCATCTATCAATGCCCCATTTTTCAAACTAGGATAAACTCTATTAAACATACCTAGATCCATACCTTAGAAACAAAAATTTTCACTTATCTTACTTCTACAGAGAACAAAGCCTCCAGATATAAAACTTTTAACTGTTCTTACCTTTATCAGAGCATTGAGCTTACAGATATTACCTCTTTTTTGCATATCTAACCTCTTTTCTTCAAAAACCTCCACTTTTACTTTTCTTAAAGCACAAAGCATTCAGATCTTGCTTCTTTTCTTCAGATCTAGCCTTCTTTCTTTAGCACAGATATTTTTAGATCGAGTGGAATACTGTGCACTAGGGCACAGATCCACGCACAAAGCTTCCACAGTTTTAGGATGAATCTTTGCACAAGGCTTCTTCTTCCTCAATTCCCAGCAATCACAGTTTCACGTCCCAGCAACGGAACCATTTGTTGGCATAGGGGAAGACCCAAGGTTCAACGCTACAACATCACACCAACAAAAACCTAACTACCGACCCTTTTGGCAACACCTGTGAAGCAAATGAAGTCTCACCTGAGGTAGAAGCAGGGGTGGTTGTGAGACTCAGGTGTCTGCAACCTTAGCTGGGACATAGGTCTATGATTATATCGCTTACAGAGAACTTAGCATTTATCATTCATCGATATTTAACCCTTATTATACTTCGTAGATAGCACAGAGCATCACAACATTCACTTAGATCTAAGGTATCTTAGTACTTAGCAACATTAAAATAAATCAGATCTAGTAGATCAACACTAAGCATCTTCATACATATCAGATCTACTATTCATACACATCTAATGAAGCAAAAAGCATAAGTATATCCATCTAAATATATCAAATCACTTTGCAAAAGCAGGGATAAACACATCAAGTCAAAGTGAAAAGCATAACACACAGATTTACGTGGTTCACCCCCTCTCTGGGGCTACGTCCACCAAATCTTCTTCTTTATTAGCATCTTTAATTAGTTACAAGCATGGAGCCACCAAAACCTACTACGCATAGGACAAAAGATCTACGCAGCTCGCTAGATCCTTCTTCCTTTCCTTACAACACAAATCCTCCTATATATCCACACAGGGACTTGCACTAAGCTCTGCAAGCCTATAGAATGCACAACACCTCGATCACACAGATCCCACTTGGCACACAACCTATATCACATAGATACAATATTCCTTTCTCTACTATTCTTACATTTTCCTACCCTTCTATTTATACATATAAAATGGGCCTAAGCATGGGTAAACCCATGGGCTGACATCCCTTTCCCATTACATATTCCCAAAACCCAAAAAGGGACCCAAAAGTGGGTCGAGATTCTACAATCTCCGCTTCGTCTGGCACTCCATCTTTGACAGGCTGTCGAAGTCCCAAAAAATGGTCAAATATGACCAAGTGCTCCCAAAACTTGGTCAAGGGCCAACACCAACTTAAATTTAATCAAATAAACCCATCCATGTGGAAAAATGAAAGCAAAA
>JASDQU010435793.1:16157-33181 GCA_032191745.1 Picea mariana
AGATTTGGTGGATGTAGCCCCAGAGAGGGGGTGAACCACGTAAATCTGTGTGTTATGCTTTGCACTTTGACTTGATGTGTTTATCCCTGCTTTTGCAAAGTGCTTTGATATATTTAGATGGATATACTTATGCTTTGTGCTTCATTAGTTGTGTATGAATAGTAGATCTGATATGTATGAAGATGCTTAGTGTTGATCTACTAGATCTGATTTATTTTAATGTTGCTAAGTACTAAGATATCTTAGATCTAAGTGAATGTTGTGATGCTCTATGCTATCTACGAAGTATAATAAGGGTTAAATATCGATGAATGATAAATGCTAAGTTCTCTGTAAGTGATATAATCATAGACCTGTGTCCCAGCTAAGGTTGCAGACACCTGAGTCTCACAACCACCCCTGCTTCTACCTCAGGTGAGACTTCATTTTCTTCGCAGGTGTTGCCAAAAGGGTTGGTAGTTAGGTTTTTGTTAGTGTGATGTTGTAGCGTTGAACCCTGGGTCTTCCCCTATGCCAACAAATGGTTCCATTGCCGGGACGTGAAACTGTGATTGCTGGGAATTGAGGAAGAAGAATCCTTGTGCAAAGATTCATCCTAAGTGGAATCTCTGTACGTGGATCTTTTCCCTAGTGCACAGTATTCCACTCGATCTAAAAAGCTCTGTGCTAAAGAAAGAAGGCCAGATCTGAAGAAAAGAAGCAAGATCTGAACGCTTTGTTCTCTAAGAAAAGTAAAAGTGGAGGTTTTTGAAGAAAAGAGGTCAGATATGCAAAAAAGAGGTAATATCTATAAGCTCAATGCTCTGATAAAGGTAAGAACAGTTAAAAGTTTTATATCTGGAGGCTTTGTGCTCTATAGAAGTAAGATAAGTGAAAATTTTTGTTTCTAAGGTATGGATCTAGGTATGTTTAATAAAGTTTATCCTAGTTTGAAAAATGGGGCATTGATAGATGAAATATATTTTGATATGAGTAGATCTGATAAGAATAGTGATAGATATGTTATACCTATGCATAGAAAAACATTTTGGACTAAGAAATGGATGCAGGATCCTAGAAAGATTTTTTTGCAGATTAGCTACCATGATCCTAGTGCGCAGTATAGAAGAAGTTGGGGATCATTTAAAAGAAAGAGAGGAGTGACCCTCTGTTACAGTTGTAGAAGACCTAGACATCTTGCTAAGGAATGCCCTGGGAGAGGATCTAGTTTTCTTTGTTGCAAAGCTATGGACCATGAGGTATTGGATTTCCCTAGAATGATCGCTAGGCTGGAAGAAATGAATCTGAATCAGGAAAACCCTAAAGCAGATCCAGAAGAGGAAGAACCCCAACAAGAATCAGAGAAGGTATTGAAACAAATGAAAGAGACCCTGAATGACCACCGATATGTTAGACTATCAGATATTTTCAAAGAAAAATAATGCATTGAAGAAAGAATAGGAGACTTCGACATTGACTCTGTCCTTAATGAAGAGACACAAGTGAACCTTATGCCAGAAAGAACTTGGGAAGCTATAGGGAAGCCTGATATGATCCCTTCATTAGGAGGAATAGGACTATTCAGAGGAATACTGATGATATTATGTGGAAATCTCACTCAGATACCTGTGATAGTCAATGGAACTTCGATAAGGGAATATTTTGAGATTATTAAATTCGTTGAAGACAGTGCCCCATTTACCATGTTACTAGGAAAATCTTGGATTGATAGAGATCAAGCTAGAAATAAGGAAGAAGAAGAAGTATTAGAACATAAGCGACAAGAGTTAAAATATTTCATGATGACCTGAAAGATTGCATAGTTGATGGAAGAACAGGAGAATAGATCGAAGCTACTTGATTCTAGAAGCCCAAATATCGAAGCTACAGGTACATCGGAAGACATACAGAAGGCTGACATTTCTACCCTAGATAAATAAGAAGTGATACACCAGAATCCTAAGAAAGGATATCAGCAACACGAAGTAACTATGCCCAAGAAAAATAAGAATCAGAATGGGAAAAGAACGACCAAGATGAAGCTCACAGGGAAAAAGGCTAGGAAGCTACGTAAGAAGAAGGTCAATATTGAGAAGTTACAATAGGTTCCAGAGGTTACCTCACAGAAAGAAACCTTACAGAATTAGAGCTTCGCTGAGATATCAGAACAACGACATATGCCACTTCACTATGGAAAAGCAATATATCCATTGAAAGCCAATATATCCATTCGACTACTGCTCTGAATGGCTGGAAAAGCATTTATGGTTAACCACCAAACCGTTGGACCACACCATAACAGACAGAAGAAGAGTTAATAAGGCTCATAACCGTTGCAAGTAAACCATTACCAAGATTTCCTATTTATCTCGTCGCGCCATGAATGAGGAACACTTTTTCCAACTGAGAATTTGAAGCCCGCAGACTAGCAATTGCATACAATGATCATTATGCTCTTGTTGTTCAATCTAGTGCAGTGTCTAAGACGGTTGTGAAACCAATTATTTTATCCGGAGCATGTATGTTCGACGAGCTTACCACTACCAAAGAATCTATAACAAAATTTCTCCTTGAGCTAAGAACTGAGAGAGTCATGTTGGAGCGAGGGTTATCCACAGGATTACAAGCATCATCCTAGAGAGGACTGACAACCTCTCCATCCACTGCTCATGCCAGTCTATCGCAGCCAACCAATGAGAAACGTACTAATCATAGAGATGAACTCGCCAATTCCAAGATGATTCCAAGCATTCTACCGGCCTATCTACCCCCTCTGAGTGGCGCCATCAATCGTGATAGTGTACGCCAAGAGTTAGAATATGTCGTGATCATTGCATACCTTCTGAAAGGGGTGCACACAGTTCACGTTGACCAGGATAAGCTCACAACACTAAAATTTAGTGACTTCAACCTTGGAGACTGGAAATATTATAGCATGTTGGCCTCGCATAAGTACTTGACCAGGACCAAAGGCACGCATTCGAAGATTATCCCGCAACCATGGACCCAAAACCTCACACAGTCCACACTACGTGAAATTGTTGTTGTCCTTCTTGTTACCCATGATTTTGGTCATCATGATGGTGTATTGATGATGGTGTACTCAGGCTCCTCATAAGAACTTTCTCCTGAGAAAAGTGACATTCATCTCTTCCCAGAAAAATTACTTTTGAAGAGAGTTCACAGGTTGCAAATATCCCAGGGTGTGAGAATGAACTATTCTCATAGGTTGCTTTAAGCTAGGGTGCGAACTTCTCGCACTGTGCTACATAGCTAGGGTGTGAACCTTCTCTAAAGCTTGGAAAAAGATGAATTATCGATGTTTCTAGAAGGGAATCTTCTAGAAGAATGGGTTGGCATTCAAATGGTTATCCTTGTACTGGATTCCCTGATATTGTGGGATCATTCTTATCCAAGTAACCATCTCATTCTCTCCTATATATTGATAGAATTCTCATGGAAAATATTAAGAAAGATTCATTGGAGAATTGGTGAAAGAATTGTGTGAAGGACTTAGCTTGAACAGGAGCTTGGAGACTCTAGCAAGTCTATCAATAGGATTTGATATTCTTCATAAAAGGATTGAGCAAGTGTGTGTGTTGGATCCTAGAGCCACCGAAAGGAAGCTTGCGACATCAAGGCGACCAGGTTGTAATCTTCTACTTTCGATTAATATGATACAGTGGCATGTCCTTTTCCCATAAAGTCATTATCACTTTATTGTGTAATTCCTTGATCATACACATAAGTTGACAGTTGAATATATTTTTCTATCTTCACTTTGGTTGGTTTGTGTTGTCTTGGTCTTGACCTCACGAGAGCGTCGAAGCGAAGTGGGAGAAACATAGACCCTAGGAAGCGATACAAAGGTATGTTACTTGTTCCTTCCTACTAGCTAATTCAATGGTCAAAACTTAGGGAAAGAGTCATGTCCTGTCCTGTTTTGTTCTAGATCCAGGTGGATCTAGAGAGATCTATTAGTGTTCTCACCTACCTATTAGTCTGATAACAAAATTGGCGACTCCACTGGGGAAAACCCGTTTTCTTTATGGTTTTTGGTATTTCTCCATGGCCATTTTCTCTTGCCTTACCTTTCTCCATTCATATCAATCTCCGAGTCTTCATGATACCCTAATAGACCCTCTAGGTCCATAGGCCTCTTCAAATTTTGTGTCTTTTTCCAAAAATTTGATTAGTTTCAGACATTCTCGCACTGCACTCCACAGTGGCCTGCGAGAATATACTGAGTTCGCAACCTGCTTTTAGGTTTAATGTGAGGTTCTCGCACTCTTCTCAAAGCTCACCTGCGAGAATCACCTATTCTCACACTGTGTAATACTCTCAGCCCACGAACCCTCTTTTTCAAAATTTTGAATTTGAGTTTTTGCATCTTCAACTGCCTAGATCAGTTTAGGTGCCTAAAAAGAGTTTCTTGGACAATTGGTTGATGTTTTTCTTGTCTTCGTTTTTGTGCACAAACAGTCTTAGGATTCCAAAGGCTCTTCCTGTCCATTTTTCTTGAGTTTCATTTCTTGAATTTTCTCGGCAAAGATATACTCTCTGAGTTTGGAATCTGAGTGTGCTTGTTTGGTTAAGGACTGACGATCGGTTGAAAGTTGAGCTTCTTTGTCTTTATCATTTGATTATTCTTTGAAAGATCATTTTTCTTATGCAATTGAAAAGACTAGTTTGGTTTGCTTGTTATTTTTGTTTCCATTGAAAGATTGGTTTGGGTTTTTATCTCTTGCTTGTTCATTAGTTTTTTGGTTTTCTGAACTCTCACCATCATGGTGTAGGTCCTTTTTGAAAAGTGAACAATGTTTTTATTTCAAAATTATTTTCTTTTTCGAAAGTATTGAAAATCAATTGTTGACATTATTGAAAAAGAAACAATAGAGAATTGTTATTTTTGGCGTGATTTGTTGCAATTGCATTTTAAACAAAATTGTGTATTATTGTTCACGTTTGATCAGGAAAACTTCTCTTTCTCTCCCATACATAGGATTCATTGAACGAAAATTGATATATTTCATTCTTATCCATGCATTGTTGGGTCAGAGTCTTATACAACATCAGTTTCATCTCCGTTTCCTTTGAGTAACAACATCTCTTAATAAAATTGCGCAATTGTAAAATTTAACTAGTAACTCTTTTCTAGGGCTCTATTACACCAACATTTAGCTAGGTTAGCGCTTTGGAATAGGAAGAGAGATACACTCTCCAAAGCACAAAACACACAATAGCATCTTGTGTTAAGGAGTGTTAAATTCCATTTGCAACATCTTGTCCTGGGAAGCCCTTCTCACACAAGGGTCAAACATGAGATCACATTGATATTGACAGAGTTACTCACCTTGCTTTGTTGATATCGGTGTAGAGATTGCACGTATTATGGGGATCGCTTGGAGGTATACCCACAATGATGAGTGGAATCCTTTTGAGTTAATTTTGGGCTAGATACCCTGCCCTTGCGTGTGGATTAGACTGTCGACTGTCCCCCCAGGCTTTATTGTTTTTGGTGGTAACCTTAGTGGCCTATCTTTCTAGGTTCTTACACAAGGTGAATATGAAGGGGAAAGTCTTTACGGTACTTGGAATCGACATTGGCCAAACTCACTCGGGCTCCTTGGAGGGTATACCCACGATTATGTGTGGGAGCTTACACTAGGGTGTAAGTACGTTAAGCAGGTCATCAGCGTAACTTTTCCACCCTAGCCCAGCCCCCTCTCATCTCGTTGTTGCAACGTTGGATTTCATCACCAACTAGTGGCTTCATAATTAGAAGGTCTTGTTTGCTTGGTGTTGCTTCCTAGATTTTTTTTACTAGCGTGTGTTGTTTGTTTACCAAAGTTGATCATACAATTTTCTTCGTGAAGTTTGTCACTCGTTTACAATAGCTCCTCCACATCGTTCACATAGAATGCAAGGTTTATCTTCAGAGCATCTGGAAGGTTCTCAACCCTTGCCTACAAGTTCACCTGAGGGCTCTCCTTGGCAAAGTGAAGTCCCAATCATCACCACGCCACAAGTGGAACGAACTGACTCTCTCAAACATTTTCAAGTTACCAATACTTGAGAGGACTTTCGACTTCACCCTGATTCTGAGAGAACATTGATGCGACTGAATTCTTCTGGAGACTTAGTTGTTACCTCTTCTGGGTCACCGGTTGGACACTTTCTAGGAATTGAAGGCCAAGATATTTTTTGGTCTACGGGCATTTTTCGACGGGACCTTTTTGGTCCAGGTTCACCTATGATTTCCGAAATCACCCCACCTGTGATTTCTGAAATCTCTAGTCCAGAGACAGTACCATTTACTACCGCCTATTACTTTCCTGGTATCGAAATGGACCATCATACAGATACTACGAGTGTTCACACCGGGATTACCACGGTTATTCTTTCTCCCATCATCACACTGTGAATGCCTATCGTCACCCTAACACTACCACCTAGATACCATGCGTTTAATGCTTCCATTCCCACTCGTACGCAAACCCCATCCATCTCTCCTAGTGGTCCTTCTTCTTCTAGGCACTCTCTTCCCGATTTTATTCCGACACTCCCTCAATTTCCTTTTGGAGGACCTTCCTCGTCTTCTACTGGCAGTCTTAATCCTAGTGGCACTATTCCTTCATTCACACCAAATTACCAGATTCCCATTGGTGGACAATTTCACCAAGGTGGTATGAGTCAACCCCCTCTCAGTGGGAAAATTCCTATTGGAACGTAAATCCCAATTGGAACACAACCCCCAATTGGAACGCTACCCCCAATTGGAGCACCACCTTTGATAGGAGGATCGACCCCACCTTATGGACAAAACATACCTCCATCCTTGGCCTAGTATTGGAAGCAGTTGATACAACAACCTCCTCAATCGACTGGGGGGCAACAGTTTCTAGCTGAATCTGTGATACCCCCTAGTATGGGCCAACCATATCCAGGTACATTCAATCCCATTTGGGGCTCAAATGCTCAAACTCACGTCAACCCCATGAGCTACTATCCTCTTCAACCACCACTGCATCTGCCTGGGTCTTCACATTATATGCTGACTTCTTATGGTCCTATTGGTTTGCCAACGGGGCTTCCTCCCCAAAGCCACCAGTACCCACAGATGAATCGATAGTTACCCTTTTTGGACACTTTGGATCTTCCAGATTTGTCAAGGATTTTAAATGATCCAATTCATCACTCTCCCCAATGGCCTGCTATACTATCTAAGCTACCATCAGACATCCCTAAATTCAACGGCAAAGCAAGAGAGGACCTGAACAATCACGTTAAGAATTTTCACCTCTGGTGTTCATCCAACTCGTTGATGGATGACTCTATTCGTTTACGTCTTTTTCAATGAACCCTCACAGGTTCTGCTACGAAGTGGTATATAGAATTACCATGAGGTTTCTTCTCTGACTTCAATACCCTCACTATGGCTTTCCTCAAACACTACCAGTTACCGATCCGTTATGAAACGGGGACCGAGATTTTGAGTTCTTTCAAACAGAACAAGGCCACTCATATATCCGATCACATTCATGAGTGGCAATGGAGACGACATCTCATTAAACTCGAACTCCCCGATCAGTTGCTGGAAGAATGGTTCACAAAATCGTTTGTGAATGACATCGGTCGTGACATTGCCATGGGTGGAGTAGTCACGGAAGAACAGGCCATAAGTCGTGATCAATACCTTGACCTCGTTTATTCACAAATGGGTACCCTTTACGACTTACTACCTGATTTACCTCATCCTTCCACTTCCACCACTTCAACTACTCCAGCTGCTTCGCATGCAGCCGACGGTGTGATTGACACTGTCCAGGACCAACCACATTCTTCCTTAAGCACCAACCCCAAACCTACTTCTAATGTTCAAAATGCTCCATCTCTTGCCCCTCCCACCGACAAGACTTTTGAGGTAAATGCAGTTCAATCTACCCCAGCCAGTAAAAACAAATCTAAAAAGGGAAGGGGTAAGAATAAGGAGTAAAAAATACTTCTCAAGAAGAGAAAACAAAAACTACACTTGTTGACGATCGGGATAAGCGCAAACCTCAATACCCTTGTCTTATCTGTGGTGATGATCACTACACGAAGGATTGCCCACGACGCGCCAAGGTCACTAAGTTCCTACAAGGAGCTCCATAACCACCTGCTCTGGCCATTTTGTCCCAACCCTTCCCATCTCAACAATAGGTTCAGTTGGTCATTCACAACCAATCCTCATATTCTACTACATCTTATGTATTGATGTGTACTAGTGATTCAAAGTAGAGCGACGTTGCACTCACTACTTGAGCCAAAGATTATTGTCCCTCGAAAGAGAAGGTTGATGATCTACCTCCTTCCTCAGTACAACCTTCTCCCGCGACTCCACCTACCAATGATCCTCTTCATCTTGAATGAACAAGCCTTGACACAGTTCTTCGACCCCCCCCAAAGGGCGTTGTTCAGAAATCATCTTTCAATCCTCATGCTTGTGCTACCCAGAACTACAACATTGTTGAAGATCTGGCCCAAGCACCTTCTGTGATGTCAGCCCTCGAAGTCCTTCAAAGTTGTCCCACACAACTAAAGGAATTGTTGAAAGATATTGGTGGAATCGACTCGATGGATATAAATTTAATAATTTTTGACTTGGAGGATCACATTCCAAGGTTACCCCCTCAACTCGTGTTCCAGATCCAAGTGATTGTCTCTAACAAAATTTTTTTCCGAACCGTTATCGATGAGGGTGCCTCGACATGTGTCATGTCTCTTGTTTGCTAGAAAGCCATTGGCTCTCCCCCTTTGAACGAATCCCAAAACACTCTTAAAGCCTTCAATGGATCCTGTTTTAAGCCCTACGGTGTCCTTCCTTCGTTGCCCATCACATTAGAAGGAAAAACGGTCCAAGTTGAAGTGGAAGTTTTTGACGCTCCCCTTGATTACAATCTTCTGCTTGGCCATAGCTGGATCGATTCCATGCATGCAGTTGTGTCGACCCTTTTCTGTGTGGTACATTTCCCACATCAAGGAAAGGTCATCACCATCGACCAACTAGCCTTGTTTAATTCCGATACCCGTACTGGAAACGTACCATTTATCGCTCAAACCCCACCGGGTTATGAGAATGTCGGTGTAGGCCTTCTAAAAGACTCGTCGTTAATGGGTACTTTACCCATTCCACCGCCCGATGTTCCATGCTCGTCCATTGCTTCAATCAACATGATTTCCACCTCGATTCATGAACTTCCTGCGTCTCACGACCCCTGGATAGTACTTGACCCTAGAGATCATCTTCGTTACGACGACGAAATGCCGTTAAGTCTGGTCGAATCCGCCTATCAGGCCATTCAATCGACAACCCCTTCTACCCCCTCTCTTGGTGAGTTATCTCCATATCCTTTTCGTGTCATTTTTCCGACAGACGAGATGATCATGTTTGTCATGGAAGACACCCCTTGGGATGATGGACATCATCGTTCCATCCTCTTTCTGGAGAAACATACCATTGAGAACTGTCAATGGATCTCGACCCCGTTGACCGCTGTCGTTATCTTAATCGTTCCCGATTCCGCACATGATGTGTTTTCTAAAGGGAACTTAAGCAATATCTCACCCACTATTCCCCTTGACATATCCATCAAACCTGGGATTGTCGAAAATGTCTATATCGGAGCTTCGTGTTCCTCTGACTAAATCGTCACCTACACATCCCTTTTCAAAGAGTTTCGTGACATCTTCACATGGAGCTACGAAGAAATGTCGGGTATCGAACCTGAGATTGTGATACATGAGATCAAGACATACCCCGACGCTAAACCCGTCCGGCAACGCCTTCATCCATTTCACCCATGTACAGCAGCTACTATCAAGCTCGAAGTCGAGAAACTTCTTAAAGTCGGATTTATTTATCCGGTGGCTCTCACAGACTGGGTTTCCAATCTTGTCCCGATCAATAAGAAATAAGGAAAAATTCATGTATGCATTGATTACAGGGATATCAACAAAGCTTGTCCCTCACCATTCAAAAATGCCATGCTTGCTAGACCTATAATCAGAAGATACGGTCACATCCTGCTCCTCTTCACCCTGTGGTCTCCATTGCTCCCTTTGCGAAATGGGGCATCGATTTCATGACATGTCACCCTCACTCGACCGGGGGGCATGGATACATTATTGTAGCCGTCGATTACTTTACGAAATGGGCCGAGGAGATGCCGACATTTGACAAGACTGGAAAGAACGCAACATTATTAATTTTTAATCACATCATAGCTCATTTTAGTGTTCCCCAAGCTATCATCACTGATCACGGTAGCCACTTTAGAAACTTCATGATTTTCGAACTTACTGAAAAGTTGGGTCTTTGCCATGATAACTCAACGCCCTATTACCCACAAGCCAACGGCCAGGTAGAAGCAATTAACAAAGTTCTCATAACTATGCTCCGACGAATGATAGGGATTCACAAAACAAGTTGGCACACAATGTTTTTTTTGGCATTGTGGGCTTACCGGACATCCATCAAGTCCGCTACTAGGTTCACACCTTTCCAGTTAATCTATGGTTTGGAAGCCATTCTCCCGATTGAATGCGAGATACCCTCTTTAAAACTAGTTTTTGAACTCCTACCAAACACGTCTGTTGAGGAAGAACGTCTATTGTATCTTATGCGATTAGACGAAACTCAACGTGATGCTTCTCTAGTTATAGAAGCTCAAAAAAAACGTGTCAAGGCCCAATACGACAAACATGTCAAGCCTCGTGTTTTCTCTGAAGGAGATCTCATTCTCCTCTATGAAGAAGATCAAGATATGCTAGGAGCTAGAAAATTTGAAGCCATGTGGTGAGGTCCTTATATCATTCGATGAGTTTTGGAAAAAGGAGCTTATGAGTTAATAGATTACAATGGTATCCCTTTGAGTGAACCCAGGAATGGGTTGTACTTGAAGAAGTACTATGCATAAAATCATTTGTGCACAAGTACTTGTATTTTTATTGTATCATACCTCTTATGTGTTACTGTAGCTTGCTTTTGTCGTTATCTGGTCTCTTCCCTTATGTGATATTGTGTTTGATTTCCAGATGTCGGAGTCTTCGCTACCCTATATTGGCTTCGCTAATGGCGCTAGCCGTAGTACTCAGAATCTTGCTTCCGCTGCATGGGCAATTTACGCCCCTACAAATGAACTTGTCTCCTTACGAGGTGTCTCTCAGCCGTGCGACCAACAATATTACAGAGTATAGCGTTGTTATCGAATTATTGATTGATGCTATCTTGCTCGGAATCCGTCATTTGGTTGTGCGACTTGATTCGCAGCTTGTAGTACTATAGTTAAGTAATGTCTACACTATTCAAAGTCCTACTTTGTTACAGGTGTATTTGTGAATTCGCCTCTTGGAACGTTATTTTTATTATATTGAATATCAACATATTCCTAGATGTCTAAATACATTAATTGATGCTTTGGCTAACTATGTATTAGACAGACATTTGGATCATTTATAAATCAATCACATCAATTTTCACACAATACAAGATAAACCAGTAGAAGCCGTATGTTTATATAACGATCAAAAGAGTTTTTTACAAAAAAGTTTTGTCTGAAGACCAAAATGTCAAAATATGAAGCTCATAGCTTCTACAAAGAGACGTCATGGATGACGTTCATGGTAACATACGACTGCCCGGGCAACCCTACGGAGCAATCGACCTATGGACTCTGACACTCCTACTGTGTGATGCTGATAACGTCATGGAACCTCTCCAAGAGGCATGTCTGGAATATCTGCTATCAAACCCTCTAGGTTTTGTTCCACTGCTTGATAATCCTCAGCGTCCCATTTTGGCACTGGTGCTACCTCTCCTTGCCATGGAATGGGAGAAGTACCAGGAGGTCGGTAAGGTCTCACATCTATGTCATCAACAACGAATTTTGTATTAGTCTTTGGACAAACATATAAAAAACATTTTCATATGATAAAATTCATAAAAACATTTAAAAAGAAAAAATTGTGTACTTCTTACCAAGTTCCCCCCACTGAGCATCCTCCGGCAGGACTAAGTTTGGATCTCCTTAGAAATGCAACCCAGCATAAGCATAATCATCGACCATCAACATCTGTGTTCGCAGCCAGTCGAAGAAGGTATCATCATACTTGATAATTGGTCCAGCTACGTGCTGGGCCATGAGCTGACACCATCTCAGCATTCTTGGATCCCTGGGAGCCGGTAAATTCCACTCAACCTGCAGCCTCAGTAATGGAACCCTCTCAAGAAAGAAGGACACTAACAAAGACCTGTACCCTAATTGCTTCAGGTTGCCTCGTCTGCATTTGGTCAACTACCTTTTCATGCTACGAAGCACTGCATCTGCCCAATTAAAAACCCGAGGTTCAGTACACTCTATGGAATACTGAAAGTAACTCTGGAGTTGCATGTGAGGAGCGGAGCTCCCAGCCATACGTGCAATGGTGAAAAAAATAGTGAGGAGGGTCAAATCCCGCACTCCCCAAATAGATACTTTCCCTTTCTTCCTCTCTGCCTCTGGAACACAATGTAAGTGACAATACTCACCCATGGGGAGCCCACCACATCTGCTACTAGTCAGGCTCATGTGGTACCCATGCCGTGACAGTCCATTCAAGAATTAAATGTCCTCAATATCTAAGGACAGTGTATGGACCCCTACATGGAATACTTGTTGATCGGGATCCCACATATGCACAAGGTACTCGAATAACCTGACTTGGGCCCTCATGCCCGGGATACGAAAGTACTTCAGAAGACCACAGTTCCTCAAAGAGACAATGGTGGGTGGATGATTTTCGGCAATGGCATTATCTTCTTCGTTCTCCCTTTCGCGCCATTCCAGAACCATTTTGATTTCCAAATACCTGCATAAGAAGCACACAAAGAAGATTAGTAACTCTATTCATGAATTGGTTTTCTTTCATTGAGCAAAACTTCAAAAAAAAATTATGCTTTGCAGTTCTCACAGGTGCCCTTTAGGCACAGTGCGAGGTTCTCACATGCTACTGTGGGCTCACCTACGAGAATGACCCATTCTCGCAGGTCCCATGTAGCCCACCTGTGAGAATGGCTAAGCGCAAGAATGGCTCACAAAACCAACTCAAAAATTTGTTTTTACCAATGAAAATGAAAATGAAAAATAAAACTGTGAAAGAGTAGAGGACAAAGAGCCTACCTCACTGTCGCTGACGGCTCATCGAATGGATGCTCGTAACTCCCGCAATCTGACGCCAAATTTCGAGGGTAAAAGAGGGCTTTTTGGGTTCAAATAGTGGAAAAGTGAAAATGATATGGTAAAAAGAGTTTTACTTCTTTATATTTACTTTTACCATGTTCTTGAATTGTTTATAATTATTTATTGATTAAAACCTAATCCCTAATTCCCTTTTGAGTGTAACTTTTACAGGCGTAACGACTTCGATGTTCATCTACAGGGATGCAGACATATTTTTTCTTCTTCATCGCATGTTTTGTTTGTTTTTTATGGTTTTTGTATAAAATCTCGAGATTGGTCTTTGTCCGTTCTCACGCTCGAAAATACATGAGAACACGATCGAGCATACTTTTATCACTTTTTCGGGCTCAACAAGGTTATACAAAAAAGGAACCCCCCTAGATTCCTCTTTAAGCTCTTTTCAAACTCTCTAAACATGAAAAGATAGACAAGCGACCTTGCTATTTTCACGCTCAATAAAGTATTTGAAGAAAGCGGCTGGTGGGCAATAATTTATCTCTTTTTCGGTCTCATCGGACTATTTTATGAAAAAGGAACTGAGAGAGTTCTCTTTTAAGTGTTTTTCCAGACTTTATAATCATGAAAAACCTTTGAGTTTTCTATCTTTGGACTCATTAAACAAACATCTACAGACCCGTAATGGGACCGAACCACTCCTTCCTAGGGTTCATTAAACATACTCCGAAGGACTTATCTGAAGGATAAGTTTATATCAACAAGCATATGTTATCCTTCTCAATCTTGCGTAAAAATAAAGAGGTACTCGCCAGAAATGGTACTCGCAGTAAGTGTCACTCTTGAACATGACACCCCCTATACATTATATTTGAAGCCGGTTTGGGAAATCCATTTGTCTCTCCTTTGATTTGCTAGAAGGTTATACCTTGTGTCGTCTTTGAGTCAATGCTACCAAATCATTGGTCATGTCGTTCATATGTTCAAGAGAAGTTCATCTGCAACCTCTATTGAGTCGGCCATCTGGAGTTGTCCATTCTCTCCATGTCGGCCTTCCCTGTGTCCAGTCCAACTTACATCATACTCTGTTTCACCTTCAAAATCTGTTACTCATTTCGTGTCATTGATGGGGGATACATCAAGGCCCTCCTGTGATGAGTTTTCTTCCGTCGACTTCAACTCATTATCCGGAATCAAGACTTAGAAATTTTTGGTACCTTGGAACTTGCATGCCTCAGTGGCAGGTTTCCTCGCTTTTGACAGTGGGTTTACATCATTGACCCCTGATCGAAAGATTTCGTCGAATGTTCGACTTCAACTCATTCATTCACACTTGATGGATTGTACTAGAGTACCTTGGGAGTCATTGACATTAATGGTGATTTCCCTCGCACTTGTTAACGGTTTCATTGATGACCGGTAATCAAGTGGTTTCTGCCATGTTCGACTTCAACACATGTAATCACATGGTTAGATTCATACTTTTGGGTGACAAGATTGAAGACCCTGGATATCATATCTTTGTCCAGGTTGCGATGGAATTTGCGACACATAGATCCACTTTGTATGTCTCATGGATATGTCATCTTAATTTGAATTTTCTTGCATAGATCCACAGTGTATTCCTGGTGGCTATGCTATATTTTGAAGGCATGGATCCACAATGTATGATTGGTGGCCATGACCTATTTCTACAATGTCATCCATCTGTGATTTGAGTATGGGAATTCCTACCTCAGAATTAGTATATTTGATATTCTACAGATGCTTGGTTGTTCGCAGGTTTCCGATTAGGTGTGCTCCTGGTTTTTGACACACACATGCAATTTACAAAGTCTTTCGGCTG
Organism: Picea mariana; assembly: GCA_032191745.1. Taxonomy (NCBI): domain Eukaryota; kingdom Viridiplantae; phylum Streptophyta; class Pinopsida; order Pinales; family Pinaceae; genus Picea; species Picea mariana. The sequence goes on from JASDQU010435793.1 coordinate 31,197, forward strand.
TCACTGATTCCGGCCTCATAGTTTGGGGGGCATTTTGTTACCCATGATTTTGGTCATCATGATGGTGTATTGATGATGGTGTACTCAGGCTCCTCATAAGAACTTTCTCCTGAGAAAAGTGACATTCATCTCTTCCTAGAAAACTTACTTTTGAAGAGAGTTCGTAGGTTGCTAATATCCCAGGGTGCGAGAATGACCCATTCTCGCAGGCTTCTTTAAGCTAGGGTGCGAACTTCTCGCACTGTGCTACATAGCTAGGGTGCGAACCTTCTCTAAATATTTGAAAAAGATGAATTCTCGATGGTTCTAGAAGGGAATCTTCTAGAAGAATGGGTTGGCATTCGAATGGTTATCCTTGTACTGGATTCCCTGATATTGTGGGATCATTCTTATCCAAGTAACCATCTCATTCTCTCCTATATATTGATATAATTCTCATGGAAAATGTTAAGCAAGATTCATTGGAGAATTGGTGAAAGAATTGTGTGAAGGACTTAGCTTGAACAAAAGCTTAGAGACTCCAGCAAGTCTATCAAGAGGATTTGATCTTCTTCATACAAGGATCAAGAAAGTGTGTGTGATTGATCCAAGAGCCACTGAAAGGAAGCTTGTGACATCAAGGCGATCAGGTTGTAATATTCTACTTTCGATTAATATGATACAGTGGCATGTCCTTTTCCCATAAAGTCATTCTCACTTTATTGTGTAATTCCTTGATCATAAACATAAGTTGACAGTTGAATATATTTTGCTATCTTCACTTTGGTTGGTTTGTGTTATCTTGGTCTTGACCTCATGAGAGTGTCGAAGCGAAGCGGGAGCAACAGAGACCCTAGGAAGTGATACAAAGGTATGTTACTTGTTCTTTCCTACTAGCTAATTCAATGGTCAAAACTTAGGGAAAGATTCATGTCCTGTCCTGTTTTGTTCTAGATCCAGGTGGATCTAGGGAGATCTGTTAGTGTCTGCACCTACCGATTAGTCCGATAAAACTTCTACCACGGAGGTTACTTATGGTTGAACCGTTGTATCACTGTGGATCCAACCTTGATCAATTGTATCATAGGGATGAGCATGCAGGGCCCTGACTCACATGAGTTTTACCCTGGAAAGACCTCAGACCAAGCATTAGCCCAACGAATCAAATAAAATTATGGATATGTAGAGAAGGGTACACGAGGTTACAAGGTAGCCCCTATACAGAGTGACACAGTGTGCCTTGCATGTCAGATGATCACAGGAAAGCTAGTTCACAAGAACCGACCCACCCAAGTAACTGGATTCGTTGTTGATCTTGCCGAGAAGTGCGCAGAAGGACTACATATGAATTGGGAACAGTACCTCGTGAACCAACTAGATCTTGATTTTAAAGGAGCGCAGGACCAAGGCTATGGGTTCCACTTCAGCTGGCTTATCATATTGATAGCTTTCATTGCATGGGAGATGCAGGAAGGTCTGACCTTCCTAGACATCGAGCGCTTTGAGCCTTTAGCGGCGAAGTTCAATACCTTGTGGTACTTGAGTGATATGAACAAGCAGTGGAAATCCAATGTCGTCTTCCTTGCCTATTACAATCAATTGAAGATCGCAATCCAGTGTACACCGCACATCACTCTGAACGCCCTCTATAGGTTTTGGCCCCTTATGAAGTTCAACGCAGATAGGCACTTTATATACATCACAATGCACATTGACGAAAACAAGTAGCAGTTACAGTACTATTATAAGTTAACATAAGAAGACTTGGAAGAAATCACCAAGGAGTGGTTGGCAGACCTCCTCATCTCAGCAGAACCCGCGGAAATTTCTGATATAGACAATCCATAACTTGTGCATGATACCCCTAGACCAAGAAAGACCAAGGAAGATGAAGAAGTTCAAGATGTCAACAATACTTTTATGAAGACCACTTCAATCTCACCTGTGCAGGGAGGTGATGGTGTAGAACCAGGTAACACAAAGGTCGAGAAAAATAAAGGCGAAGT
>JASDQU010435793.1:62299-76510 GCA_032191745.1 Picea mariana
AGGATCATGGTAGCTAATCTGCAAAAAAATCTTTCTAGGATCCTGCATCCATTTCTTAGTCCAAAATGTTTTTCTATGCATAGGTATAACATATCTATCACTATTCTTATCAGATCTACTCATATCAAAATATATTTCATCTATCAATGCCCCATTTTTCAAACTAGGATAAACTCTATTAAACATACCTAGATCCATACCTTAGAAACAAAAATTTTCACTTATCTTACTTCTACAGAGAACAAAGCCTCCAGATATAAAACTTTTAACTGTTCTTACCTTTATCAGAGCATTGAGCTTACAGATATTACCTCTTTTTTGCATATCTAACCTCTTTTCTTCAAAAACCTCCACTTTTACTTTTCTTAAAGCACAAAGCATTCAGATCTTGCTTCTTTTCTTCAGATCTAGCCTTCTTTCTTTAGCACAGATATTTTTAGATCGAGTGGAATACTGTGCACTAGGGCACAGATCCACGCACAAAGCTTCCACAGTTTTAGGATGAATCTTTGCACAAGGCTTCTTCTTCCTCAATTCCCAGCAATCACAGTTTCACGTCCCAGCAACGGAACCATTTGTTGGCATAGGGGAAGACCCAAGGTTCAACGCTACAACATCACACCAACAAAAACCTAACTACCGACCCTTTTGGCAACACCTGTGAAGCAAATGAAGTCTCACCTGAGGTAGAAGCAGGGGTGGTTGTGAGACTCAGGTGTCTGCAACCTTAGCTGGGACATAGGTCTATGATTATATCGCTTACAGAGAACTTAGCATTTATCATTCATCGATATTTAACCCTTATTATACTTCGTAGATAGCACAGAGCATCACAACATTCACTTAGATCTAAGGTATCTTAGTACTTAGCAACATTAAAATAAATCAGATCTAGTAGATCAACACTAAGCATCTTCATACATATCAGATCTACTATTCATACACATCTAATGAAGCAAAAAGCATAAGTATATCCATCTAAATATATCAAATCACTTTGCAAAAGCAGGGATAAACACATCAAGTCAAAGTGAAAAGCATAACACACAGATTTACGTGGTTCACCCCCTCTCTGGGGCTACGTCCACCAAATCTTCTTCTTTATTAGCATCTTTAATTAGTTACAAGCATGGAGCCACCAAAACCTACTACGCATAGGACAAAAGATCTACGCAGCTCGCTAGATCCTTCTTCCTTTCCTTACAACACAAATCCTCCTATATATCCACACAGGGACTTGCACTAAGCTCTGCAAGCCTATAGAATGCACAACACCTCGATCACACAGATCCCACTTGGCACACAACCTATATCACATAGATACAATATTCCTTTCTCTACTATTCTTACATTTTCCTACCCTTCTATTTATACATATAAAATGGGCCTAAGCATGGGTAAACCCATGGGCTGACATCCCTTTCCCATTACATATTCCCAAAACCCAAAAAGGGACCCAAAAGTGGGTCGAGATTCTACAATCTCCGCTTCGTCTGGCACTCCATCTTTGACAGGCTGTCGAAGTCCCAAAAAATGGTCAAATATGACCAAGTGCTCCCAAAACTTGGTCAAGGGCCAACACCAACTTAAATTTAATCAAATAAACCCATCCATGTGGAAAAATGAAAGCAAAAGGAGGATAAATATGGATTTTAACCCCCCTAAGTGCCTATGTTTTTACTAACCCTTCATGTGGAGAGGGAATCTAAGTGTGGTGCATATTACAATTTGCATAGAATCAAACTTAAGAAGGCTATGGTCCTTCAACAAATCACAAAAACCCTTACAATATATGTTTTTCTGAACAGATGCGTGGGTCATAGAGTAGATAGAGGCACATTTGGTGCCAATGCGCAAATAAAAAATGACCTTTTGACGTAGGTGCATAGAATGCGTTGAGCAACACAGTGAGTTTGGTGCATGTGCTAAGAAGGTGCGCATGTGGGTTAAAAAACCCGTGCACTTTCTGTTACACAGTCGGGAAGAAAATTTTAGATGAAATTCTTTTAACTCAGCTCCGAATTTAGATTTTTTTAGGCAAGCATGGGTCAGTTATGGTTCATGAAAGTTAAATAAACCAAAAGAAGTGCTCAAATAACCCAAATGGGGAGGAAATTGATACCTATCCCCAGTGGAGTCGCCAATCTGTTGTATCCTTTTGGTCACCTAAATGAGCAAAAGAACGACACTTACAAGTCCAGTTGGGTTAGCTAGACATGACAGAGATGAATGCAAGAGTTAGAAACATTAAGCATAAGAAATAAACAAACAACTAAGCTAATAACAATTAAAGAAATTAAACTAATTTGCATGAGGGAAATAGAAGAAAAAATAAACAACATTCATGCCACCAATGGATATGTTGTATTAGTGGGAAAACATCAAAGAGAAAGGGAGACTTATGGGTCCCCTCTTCCTCCAAGGGAGGGCTCTTTAACCCCTAATGATTGAGCTCTTCTTACAAATAGAAAACTAGAAGGAAATGGTGAATAAATCCAAAGCTCGTTCACTCAAGAGGTGATGTGAATGGATAAATGAGATGATTCTTATATGCTCTAATGAGGAAAGAGGTTCCTCCAAGAGAATATAGAAAGCATAACAATACAAATGAATTCTTGAAAATGTAGTGCACCCATGGCCTCTTTTTATAGCAAAGTTTTGAGGCATTATTCAACCAGTCCTTAGTGTGAACAAGGGGCTCTTTAGGGCACCCTTAGGTCTTTTACCATCCCCCCAACTCGAATTCAACTTGGATTTGGGTGTCAAATCGACTTGGGAGATGAACTAGAAGTGGGTGGAAGGTTGACCAAAATCATAAATGCATCGTTTTGAGGTATGTGAAGCTTTTTGCGTCCATAGTCGTGCATCATATGCATGTGCACTTTTCTAGTGTTTTTGACTGACCCACATGCGCGCGCTTCCTTTGTATCCTTAGCGCATGCTGATTTTATAACCAGTTGTATAGTTTTGTGCCCTTTGGAAATGCATATTTGAAGTTGTGGGTGAACTAATAGGTGTTTGGAGATACTGGATTCCTGTAACCATTTGCGGATGAAGTTTTAGTGATAACAATCCTCTTCACCAAGATCCAAGTGTACCTTTGTATGGCTTCTCCTCTCAACCTTCGGATCTCTTCGGGGAAGTGAATGGGTTCTGATGGAGGAAGAAAGACAAATTGGGAAATTCTAAGGCAAATCTCACAAAAGGGGTGCAATTACTTGGGGTAAGGAGGGGATGTGAAAAGGGAAGAGTTTCACTATTCTTATTTCTATATGTGGAATGAGAGCCCAACACCTCATTTTATATGACAAAAGGATAGTTATTCAGTTGGGTGACAGGCTATAAGCGGTGGATCAGTTGGGAAACTACCCAATAGCCTGTAATTTCAACGAATTCCTTGCAACTTTTTTTTTTTGCAACTTTTGCAAGTATGCGCAGGTTGTAGTGGTGCATAATGTGCACATACATGGGTTGTAGTGGTGCAACAGGCATATGTACGTAGACGGTATTGGTGCAGAGCACATGCATCTTCAAAAAATGGGTTTTTTGGAAGAGCAACTCAGTGATGGCTTGGAAAACAATGCAAGTAAGAGGGACAAAGGCCAGCTATGCATATGTAGAGAAATTTAGGGATATAGCAGATGCCCCCTAATGTGTGAGGTAAAAAGAGAAACTGATGTATGGAATACATTACAGAATCTTCGCCAATGTACGAAACGAGTGAGCCCGGGACCATAGTTCGGGAGGTTCCATCTACAAAATAAAAATTGTCTCTCTAAGGCGAGAATACCCATGATCGGGATGAAATACATCATGGTTTCCAATCAAATACAATGCATATCCATGTCATATAACTATATAAAGTGTATTCGTGAGCAATAAACAACATATCTACATCTCAAAATCAAAGATATACAAGTATAGTATCCATCTTCAAGAAGCCAATAACGCCCGATGGATGGAGATGAGGTCTTCAGAGATCAAGTAACAACTTCAAGATCTTCAAAAATTGGGTAGGAGTGCAATGTGAGTGTACAACCAAAGGTCTTTGATGGCTCGTCAAGAAAAAATAAGAGGATATCGATGATCAAGAAGAGAACTTCATTGGTTTTGAACAAGGACTTGATTGGACTTTCGAGATGGCGCATCAGGTCAAGAGACAAACTGCAGAAAGGTCGACTCAGGTTGGGTGAAACTTTCCTTGGACAAGAGCACGAAAGATGATCAGACTCAAGTAGCATGACATTGACATAAATTCACGATGCAGGAGGCAACGCAAACTCTCCATGTGTTTGGAAGAGTAACCAAACGAAGAAGGACACAAATCTATGTAGCAAGAACAACTTCATAAGGTCATATTAGATCCCAAATCTTGATGAACAAACGTAAGGATATGCTCTGTCCAAGGGAGACTCATTGTGCTACCAAAAAGGAATATATATTTCCCGTCCCCTATTCTGAAGTTTTTTTTTTTGTTTTTTGTCTTTTCCAATTTTTTAAAGAGCTTGAAACTGAATAAAAGAATGCTACATTACAAAGGAGGAATGAGTGTCACAAGTAAGCATACTAGTTCCAGGTGAAAGGAACACACTAATTCTCAGAGAAAGGATACATGTGCAGGAAAAGGACACTCGGGGAAAATTTCTCCATGGGCCAAGGTGGCAAGTCACAGAGGCAAAGTGCTACAAGGCTTGTGTATAAGGCATGCTTGAAAGGTTCAGTTGAGAGCAACATGGAGCCAACATTAGGCCAAATACACAGAGATGAAAATTTGATTAGAAAGACACAATGAAACCCCCTTCAATGTGATTTTAGCAAGCCCAAAGAAGGTAATCTCGATAGTTTTTTATTTTTACAGAGTTTGAAAAAACGTAAAAGAAGACTCCATTGGGTACCTTTTTTGGAAATAGTCCATTCGGTTCAAAAAAGGGGTAAACTAGAACCAAAAAGGCGTCTATTCAAAACCATTTTAAGGAGTCTGAAAAGAGCTTAAATATGGACTCACTGAATTTTTATAGATTTAGTCTCCTTAGCCCAAAAAAGTATAAAATTTACTGAGGAGAACTCTCCCAGCGAGACGAATCTCCCGAGGTGTACCTTTTTCCTCCATAACCCACAGGCTGAAAAAAGCGGTAAACTCATGCCAGTAGATGTTCTTCTGAACCAATTTAATGAGTGTGAAGGAACAAGGTCACTCAACGATCTTTTCAATTTTAGCGAGTTTGAAAAGAGCTTAACTATGGACTCTGTGGGGTTTCCTTTTTCATAAATTTAGTCCCTAAGGCCCGAAAAAGGGTTAAAATTATACCTGATAATACTCGTCTAGCAAACTGAAGTTCCTAGAGTATATCTTTGTTCATAAAATTGACCATCCAGACCGAAAAAGGGGTAAACTACCGTCAGACAGATCTTCCTTTAAATTTGAGTTTGGCAAGCATGAAGGACAACAAGATCACTCGACAATATTTTCATGGTTAGAGAGTCTTAAAAGGTCTTAAATAAGAAGGTTACTTTTCTCAGTTAATCTGAACAATATTGAAAAGCATAAATGTAGTCTGGTCGGATGTTGCTTTCATATTTCAAAGTGAGCTTGAAAGACAACAAAGCGTGCTCATTTTTGGGAGTCCCAAAGGTGAGGCCAAGAGTGATGGTGCATCATATGAATGAGGCTCAATATCATAATCATGATAGGACTAAAAAGGAATCCCGAGCCTAAAGTCATCAGAGACAGCATGCACACCAAAATGCAACAAGGATCTATCTAGAGAATCCATGTAAAGGTAGGGTATACCACCTAATCACGACACTTCTAAAATAGTAATGATGGTTTTGTGTCACACTTTGGTGGGATCGATCCTATGGAAAAGAGGAAAATACAACAAGGTGCAGAAAGTGGAGGTGGAAACCTAACTTATATGCAAAAAGTTGGAAAAAATGACTTTTACCAAAGGACCTTTAAAAGTGACTCATCTCCCAAAAGAGTTACCAAAACAAAAGGCAAAGTGCATCGTAACATCCAATAAGAAACTTAAAAAACAAATTAAATGATTTCCAAGCCAGAAAAAATGACAAAAGGGTTCAAAAAAGTGGCAAAAAGGGCCAAAAACGTCTATAAATAGAAGATGACAACTCATTTTCACCATTGCAATTTGAAAATTAACCAGAAAGTAAAAAATGACCCATTTTCTAAAGAAGTTGATTCCGAGAGCTTTAGAGGATGAAATGAACATCCGCTCAAACCAAGTAAGTACAAACTCATCCCTCTTGCATTTCTATTATTTCTTTTATGCATTTGTTTTGTTTTTTGGGGGGCGCACTCTCCTAAAAAATGGTTGTCCTATGTGTACACGGGTTGTCCAAGGACAACCCGCATATGTCCGTAGGAAAAAAGAAGTCTTCCTGAGGACATACACGACTATGTCCAAAACATCCCACGTACACCCTCAAAAGCATGAAAAAATAAAAATGTGTAAGAGATAACTCCCCTTTGAACTGTCATGGAACAGGATGTATGTCCACTGGAGGGAGAGGGAACATGAGGGAAATGATATCTTGGTTGATGAGGAACCTGTTTCCATTTTGGCATTGAAACAATGTGGGTTGTGGAAGTTCTTTTGGTGTCCATTTATAAGGGCACAACCCAGGTTACTGAACACCCTAGTGGATTATTGGCACCCAAATGCAGAGGCGTTTATGATAGAGGGGAAGTCATTGACTCCAATGACTGAGGACATATACTTCTTGACTAGCCTCTCAAGGAGAGGGGAACCAGTCAACTTGTGCACATTCCCCCTAGGCCCTTCAACATCACAGACTACATTGGGATGCATTGCGAGGTAGGAACTGAGAAAGTAGGTTCTCAAGTGCCCATCAACAAGATCACCAAATTGTCACTAAAGGTGATCCTATTTATTATTGGGAGGATCACTGGATCCATGACCTTACACGAGGCTTCCCAGGTGCATATGTATTATGCAATGTAGTGCCTAGCTGCACATATTTTCGACTGGAGTACGACCATGCTCACTTGCATGAAGAGGTAGCTGACAGAGTGTCGTGAGCATAGAAACAATAAATTTGGGTTTGAAACCATTCTATGCTCATTCTTCTTCGAGAGGGTGCCCAATATGAGTTCGAGAGAGACTATATAGGGGCATGTGGCCTCCTTCCCAATGGTATGTATATGGGCAACACTACTTCCATGATAGGGTGGAGGAAGAACCATAGAGGATTTTGATGACAAATTATCTGGTTGGTGGGCACGACAAATTCCAGCGATAGAGGACTACCCCTACACTGGAATCAACTTCTCCAGAGATCCAGACATGCCCGTACCTCCTGCAGAGGAGCAAGGAGAGATAGGTATGTGTTTTTTTTTAATTTATTTAATTTTTAGTTTCTTTTATATATATCATTTTTATATGCATCAGAGTATTTGACATCTATGTATTTGTTATGTACAGACATGGGACCAGTGTGCCTGACAGACTTCACGAGGACTAGGTGATGTCCTCGACCTAAGGCAATACCAGCAGCAGTCGGTGGACTAGCAGCCACAGGTGGGCCTCCAACCGGAGAGGATGAGAGATTTTTGATATGGGTGGAGTGGAACCTCACTGCGCTCACTTGTGTTGTTCCCATGGCCAAGATTGAGGATCTCCCATCATCTATGCAGCCTCATGTAGTTGGGGTGTCACAGACATGGGTCCAACTTTTTCGGCATTTGGATAACGCCATCGTTCACTATGGCAGGGCCAATAGGCCCCGAGATTAGATAGGATAGACTCGTTATGTGCCAAGGGAAATTTTTATATATTTTTTAGGGCATAAGCCCTGTGATGTATACTGGATATTATTTTTTGAAGCGTTTGCACCCACCTATGTACTCTGACACTTTTGACACACACACACACACACACACACACATATATTTACATCTTTATGTGTTATATATAACATTTCTTTGCAAATGTATGTACATGTGTATGTGTGTGCAACATCCCAATCTAATACTTGATTAGCTAGAATATATTTGATTTGATTTAATCTCCTGGGAACATGGATATACGTAATGTAATCAAAGAAACATTCTAAGAGACGTACCCTAAGGAAACGTCGGTGTAAAGTAGGATCATAAACGTGGTAAACCCCATTTAACTGGGACACAACAAGATGAGAATATAAGTATACCGGGAGGTGAGAAATTCCATGCGACAAAGCATCACGAAGAAACTCTATCACTGCGTTGTACTCAATGACATTGTTTGTGGCATCACCTAGACAGATACCTCTGGAAGATAGAAACTGGCCTTGAGGCATGAAAATCACCCAAACTATGAAAGCCATCCTTCGAGTGTGTTAGCTAGCATCGTCCGCGATGTTATGATATTTAGAAACTTAGAAGTTGGTTAAGATCTACTTGGTCTAATGTGTCGTTAGGTAAAAGTTTGTTTCTTAGTGTGTTTCTTTAGTATGCATTAGTATGCATTTGTAGTTAGGAAATCTGACAGTCACGATATGTTACCGACATAGAGTCATCTGATGGTTCATACTCTCCTCAATATTAATGGCCATTGATACATGGATTAACACCCGATTGGTCCATGATCTCTATTTAAAGAGAATGAAGGGTCATTTGCCAATGATCGATTGTGAGAAAATCTCTTTTAAAATCTCTCTGTAATCTTTTCTCTTACATTAATAAACTGCTCCAAGTGGCCACGTTGGTTGGGGCCGTGGTTGTTTACGTGTAGGGGTTTTACCACGTGAAAACATCAGTTTGTTGATCTTTGATATGTTTATTTGAGTGGTTACTAAAGGTATTCATCCTCTGTTGGAATACATGTGTTGTCGAACATGGTATCAGAGCTTGTTTGAAGACCTGCTCCTGTTGTAGATTGAGATCGTGAAGCCAAGTTGCCTCATCTCCATTTTCTGTCATTTCCACACATTTCTGGTTTGATAGGACTGTTCCATTGCATCCTAAGAACTTGTTTCAGTTAGGAACACTTTTCATTTCACTCAAAAAGGTTTTTGTTTTCCAAATATACGACCATTACAGTTAGATCCAGAGGTATAAATCCTGAATATGCATTTTTAAAATTTTTGCAAAGTATTATTTTGGTTTTATTTCAGTTTGATATTATTTTTTTTATGGGTTGCTACTCTTTTAGATCTACATATTCTCTTTTCCCCGCACCCTGTGTGATCTTAGAAAATTATAAACACATAGGAAAAGGTACATCTTCCAGGTAAGCTAACCGATATCTAACCCTTGTTGTCATCGAGAAGTGAAATTTGTTTCTTGTGTGAAAAGAGATTTTTTTTAGCATGCTCTCCAAGGATGACAACAAAAAAAACAACAACAATCCTCTTGTGAAACAATACAATATCTTTTGCTAGACCATTTGGTTAAAATTTGTCTTATTAAGTAAGAGGTCTTGAGTTCAAGTATCTCTTTTGTTACTTTTTTTTGAAAAAGTTCATGCTAAAATTGTAAAGTGTATTTCACTTCAAGTATAAAAGTGAATCACTATAAGTAGCTTTCATATTTTATTTTAGAGATATTTATTTTGCATGAAGTAACTTTAGTGTAAAAGTGATCTCCACTTCTCTTTATAAAAGTGGGTCACTTCATAAATTAACTTACACCACCACATGGTCCTTTGCTTACTGTTTATGCCTTTTTTTAAAAGGGCATAACTCTCACATCCAAAGTCTGTTTTTAGTGCCGGTTTTTTTAAAATTGCATAACTTTTCGAGATCTTTCCATTCAGATCATCAGTTTCAGTTTTTAAATCTATATTATCTTCATATTTAATATGGATTCTACAAGTAATCTCTTACTTACCAACACCAACTACTTCCAATGGAAATCCCATATGGAGGATTTATTAAGAAGTAAAGGCTTGTATCGGATTACATTGGGAAAGGAAACAACACCGACTGATGCTGATAAGAAATTAAAATGGGATAATAGGAATGACGAAGGACGTGGATTAATTAGAATGTCCATCTCTCATGATTTAAGGTTCCACCCTCAATCAATTGATAAACCCAAAGAAGCTTGGGAAAAGATTGAATATGTGTTTGGTAAAAACAATATTATTCGAGCACAACAGTTAGAAAATCAAGTACTAACTTTAAGTCCAAGTAATTTTTCTTGCATTGAAGACTATCTATCTAATTTTAAAACACTCTGAACTCTATGTGAAGAATATAAGATAAAGATAGAATAAGATCGTTGCATCTATATTATTCTTTCTAAGCTAGGTAGTGCATATTTTGTGTTTGTATCTACATTTTATGCCATGCAAGAGGCTTTAGGGACAACTTATCAAAAACTCAGTCTTGAGAAATTTTGTGATGCTTTGATTAGAGAGAAATATAAACTAGTACAACTTGGAGTGATCAACACTGCAAGTACCTCCAATAAAGCCTTAGTTGTCCATCAAAAAGATAAACCCAAGAATCCCAAGAAGAAACATCCTTGCCACAACAATAAGCAATATAAGGGTCCCAAACCCACTCAAACAGCTTTCACTCCTAATGGAGACAAAGGAGAAAAATATAGAAATAAGAAGAGTTTAGACATTGCAACTTTTGTGATAAATATGGTCATGATGAGTCCAAATCTTTCAAGAAGATGTCAACTTTAGAAGCAACGATGAAGAAGAAAAACATCAGTATCGATTCTACTTCTTCTTCTTCTTCTCATGGACATGCACTTTCAGCTTCTGGTTTCTCCTTCAATACAACTTCTACTTCTACTTCTACTGCTAATGAGTGGCTTATTGATTCTGGAGCATCTTATCATATGGCTAAGGATAGAGACACATTTGTTTCTCTAAATGAATGTAACACCAAGAAAATATTTGTTGGTGATGATACATCTCTTAGTGTTGAAGGATTTGGAACAGTTCAAGTAGAAAATGGTCATTTCAATGATGTATTATGTGTTCCAAGTATTTCTTGTAACCTTCTATTAGTATATCAAATCACTCATTCAGGTGAAGGTAAAATTGTAGAGTTTTCACCTCACCAAGTTGTAATCAAGGATCTAAAAGATCCTAAGCATATTCTTGCAAATGGAATTGTTGATGATATTACCAGGTTGTACAAGTTTGACAAATTTAGGTCATCATCTTTTTCATCAATTTTCATTGCTCATAGCGATGAATTGAGAAAACTTTGGCATGAGTGGTTTGGTCATCTAAACTATTTCTCATTGGAGCAACTATGTAATCAACATATGGTGATTGGTCTTCCTCTTGTTTCATGCAAAGATGGTGTTTGTGTTGGTTGTGTTCTTGGAAAACATCGTCGGGACAGTTTTGACAAACGTGCCTTTTAGCATGCCTTGGGTCCTTTGCAGCTTGTTCACATTGATTTGTGTGGTCCACTTTCTTCTCCGTCTTTTTCTGGGTGCAATTATTTCTTAACTTTCATTGATGACTTTTCTATATGTACTTGGGTTTACTTCTTAAAACTTAAGAGCGAATTTTTTGACAAGTTTTTGGCCTACAAGGCCCTTGTAGAAAAGAAATCTAGACATCAAATTCAAATGTTAAGAATAGATAATGGAGGTGAATATGTAAACAATAATTTTACAATTTACTGCACTAAATAGGGCATCCAAATGAAACACATTGTTTCATATACACCACAACAAAATGGTGTTGTTGAGAGAAAGAACCGCACATTAAAAGAAATGAATAATTGTATGATCCAATCTAAGGGATTAAGTCTAAAGCATTGGGCAAAAGTAATCAACTTTGAAAATTACATAGTAAATCGCACTACCACAAAGGCTCTTAAAAATATAACACTGGAAGAAGCTTGGACTAAAATTAAACCAGGTGTAAGTGACTTCCATGTATTTGGCAGTATAGCATGGGCTCACATTCCTAATGAGAAAAGGAAAGCATTGCAGCCTAAAAGTGAGAAGTGTATATTTGTTGGTTATTCTAAAGATGTCAAAGGTTATAAACTTCTTCAAACACATTTTAATGAAATTATTATTAGAAGATATGTTAATTTTGATGAAAATATTTTGGCCTGTGAGCCTAATTCGATATTTGTCCCTTCTTTGGCCTACGAGCCTAATGCAACGGTTGTGACTTCTTCATCTTGCGAGCCATATTTAGTGTTTGTGCCTTCTTTTGTTCTAGTTTCTTCTTCAGATGATGACAGTGAGGATGAAAATCCACCTCTTCCTTCTCACCTTCCTCTATATGAGTCCTTTGAACCTAAACTAGCACCAGCTCCACCACTTCCTAGATGGGTCTGTTCAACATGAGAAGCAGCTAGTGATATTGTTGGTGATCCTTTAGATCAGCGTCATACATGTTCATAGTTCCAGTGAGCCTCTTCTCTTTTGGCTCAGGTTTCAGAAACTCATGATCCAGAGACATTTTCATAAGCTTCAGGTCATCCAGATTGGGATATAGCAATGAATGAAGAGTATTGTTCTTTAATAGAAAATGATACTTGGGATCTTGTACCTCTTCCAAAAGGAAGAAAACTTGTCAGATGTAAATGGGTCTATAGAACTAAGTATGCATTAGATGGAAGTGTTGAAAGACACAAGGTTCAGTTTGTTGCCAAAGGATTTTCCAAAGTTGAAGGAATTGACTATAATGAAACCTTTTCCCCTGTAGCCAAAATGAATTCCATCCAATGTGTTCCTGCCCTTGTTGCCTCACATAAATGGGAGGTCCATCAGATGGATGTTAAATCTACCTTCTTGCACGGATATTTGCAAGAAGAAATCTACATGGAACAACCTCCTGGCTATGTCCATAATGACTCTAACCTTGTTTTCCTCCATAGGAAATATCTTTATGGTCTCGAGCAAGCTCCCCAAGATTGGTATGCCAAAATGGAAAACTTTCTTATTACCACTGGATTCTCTAGATGCCATTCTGATCCTAATGTCTATACCAAGAAAGTAGGAAGCCATCTCATAATCCTTGTCCTTTATGTTGATGATATTATCCGTACTAGTAGCAACTCAAAACTTTTAAACCATGTGAAAACCAACCTTAACAAGAAATTTGAAATGACAGACTTAGGATTTTTGCACTATTTCCTTGGCCTCCAAGTTTTGCAAACCAATGAAAGAATTTTTCATTCCCAGTCTAAGTATGCTTGTGACCTTCTTCGTCATTTTCACATGAATGATTTTAAACCAAACCCTTCTCCCTTCCAGTTTGGATTCAAGCTTACTGACACATGTACTTCTCCTGAAGTTGATGACACCCTTTATCGTTAGTTAGTTGGTAGCCTCTTATACTTGAATCATACCCATCCTGATCTTTCCTTTGTTGTTGGTCTTGTCTCCCGGTATATGAAAACACCCCATGAAATTCATTGGAAAGAAGCTAAAAGAATACTTCTCTATGTCCGTGGTACAGTTCAGTTAAAGATACATTATAGTTCAGGGGGGACTCCTTTATTGGTTTTGTTTACTGATTCAGATTGGGCTAGTGACCCTGATGATCAGAAGTCTACTATAGGTTAGGTTCTCAACCTTGGTTTAGGACCTGTCACTTGGGCTTGTAAGAAACAACATGCTATTGCAATTTCTTCAGCAAAAGAAGAGTATGGAGCAATAGTAAATTCAAGTCAGGAAGAATTATGGCTTCGACAGATCCTTTCAGAGTTTGGATTCCAGTAGCATCATCTGACCAACCTTTGGTGCGAAAATTAGAGTGCCATCAAGCTCGCCAAAGACCCAGTTCAACATCAACGTAGAAAACACATCGAGTTACACATGCACTTCATCAGAAATCTCATTCATGATCAACATATTAAAGTTCACTTTTTCCCTACAGAAGATCAAGTTGCAGACATTTTCACAAAGCCTCGTACAGAAGCGAAGTTTTCCAAAATTTGATCTATGTTAGGAGTTCAAGTTTTCATTAAGGGGGGATAGGCTCTAATGCCTCCTTCCTTCTCCTATTGTATCACCATTGTAAATCCTTCAATCCTATCCTAAGTTGTTCTTAAGGGGGGATGTTAGTATATTTAGACACTTAGGAGTTATTTAAGATCTGCTTGGTATAATGTGTCATTAGGTAAAAGTGTGTTTCTTTAGTATGCATTCGTAGTTAGGAAATATGACGGTCATGATATGTTCCCGACATAGAGTGATCTGACGGTTCATACTCTCCTCGATCTTAATGGTCGTTGATCTGTGGCTTAGCACCT
>JASDQU010435794.1:16572-48549 GCA_032191745.1 Picea mariana
TCACTGTATGTTGGAAAGTTTGAACAAATTAAGTTGCTGGAATCTCACTGGAAAGAATGAAAGAATATAAACAAGGAACAAACCGAAATTTGCCAATGCTGAACCCCATCTAAATTTTAGTAGTTCAGACAAATGCTGAACTGTAGTTAGCTAAATTCAAATCATGTGCTTCTTGTGGCTTATGGAAACTGAAAACTTCCTCCACCAATGCCTGTGCTTCCTTGTGGAGGATTTATTGCCACCCATAGAAGTGAAATTGTAATTGCAAGGAGGCCGGACCACACAAACACAATGGTAGGTGTTCTTCCCCTTCTTCCCATGAGCCCCTTGGCGAATGGATAGAGATGAGCCAATACCCAGAAGCTGAAGAAAACTCCACCAAGAAGTTTGCTCCACTCTGGAATCTGACTGTAAACCGTTCGTGAAAATCCAACTGCAATTCCTATGAGGTTAACCATCATGATGGTGATTGGGGGGATCATAAGTGAGCTCCACTTCACTAAATAAAGATCGGCAAATTCATCGTCAACATCATCTCCTCCAGACTTAGATGTCAGGGTGAAGGATATTTCTATTCCTGCAACAACCTTGAGCAGTCCTTGTATGACAGCAGCTATGTGAGCACTGGTGCCTCCTATCAGCCAGAACTGCTCATTTCTCCACCATTCTTCCAGTTCAATACCAGACCACTTGACCTCCAGAACGGCTAGGAGAGCAAGTGTTATGGTAATTATAAGAAGGTATACCAGGAAAGATATCGAGAGGGACTGCACAATGAATTGTCCAGAGAAAAGGGAAAGTGCTGGAAGGAAGCAGTACACTATGAGGAACACAGATGTGAATGGATAGATCCCCACATTTAGATAAGCTACTCGCTGTAGAAGTTTCATTCTCGAGGATGCAAACAATGCGTTGTTACGAGAGAAAAAGATTTCCACAGAACCAGTTGCCCATCTCAGGACCTGGTGTAATCTGTCTGTCAAGTTGATTGGAGCTGTCCCTCTGAAAGCATCCCTCGTGGTCACACAATATACAGACTTCCATCCCCTGTTGTGCATCCGGTATCCGGTGACCACATCCTCTGTGACAGAACCATAAATCCAGCCTACTCTCTGTCCCCACTCTGTCTTGTCCTCATACCAACATGATATCACACTTATAGCCTCTGCAACAATGGAAGCGTCCAGAGGTTCACGAGGAAGGGTTAAGGCACCAGGCGGGCGGCCATTCTTCACCCCTGGGTGATCTGCCAGAGGACGACCCTGAAACTCTGCAATTGGGATGGAGTCAGCCAGAAGATTGGAGTTGCCAAAGGACTTGGGAAGAAGGGCTAGATCCATCCCTTCATCCTCGTCCTCCCCCATCCGCAGACCAATTGCATCTCCATTCCTGGGCTTGACCCTTGTAGCTCTGCCACAGCAACCCCTGTTCTCCTTTGCTCTGGGAGGATCAAACCCATACAGAGCAATCCGTCGGAACACACATCCTGTTCCAACATATACAGGGCCCTGCAAACCATCAAGAGCCCTCATATTGACATCAAAAAAGACTGTATTGTGATTGGCATAGCGATCACTGGGATCAATTCCCTCAAACCTTTGAGGAAACTGAACATAACAGAGACCATCTCCTCCACGGTCCATCATAAAGCACATTCCCTCCCTCAATGCTTGTGAATTGTAAATGTAGTGGTCACAGTCGAGATTTAGAATAAATGGGCCGTTGGACATGATTGCAGAAGCCCGAACAAGCGCGTTCATTGCACCTGCCTTCTTGTTGTGATCATACCCTGGCCGTTTCTCACGTGATACATACACTAGCATAGGCAAACGGGTATCCACATCACTAAAGTCAACAACTTTATCATCCACAGTGCCGATAAGCGGTTCATCGCTAGGAGGTTTAAGCATAACCTGCAAATTGCATAGGAGCAGCATTAGCGTCTGGCTAGGCTGTGACCTTAAATTAGATTATTATTTTTATCATATCTCTGAATTGTTTGTCAGTCTGATCCAACTAAAAAAAATATCTGAATCCGACATTTAATGGTCTGAAATATCTAATTTACTGATACAGCATTGTTGAAGATAACAAAACATCATACCTGAATGATTCCAGCATGGTCTCCCCGTGAATGTTCCTTGCTGGCAACTGTCCATGTCCCTGGCCAGTGAGTACCATCAGCCATCCATGTAGCTTTAGGAACTTTTATAGCTTCTCTAAGGTCAGCTTCATTTTGCCTTTCAAGCTTCATAGCTTTTATTTCTTCTCGAGCATGATAAGCATCTGACCTGCGCCTAATAGAATCAGGAAGCCCATTGATTCGCACCTTGAACTCATCATACTCCCTCTTAATCCTTCTACGATCCTTGACGAAGTCATGACGCAGTTTGTTCTTGGTGGGATCTCCCTTGACGTTGAAGTAACTCTCAGGATTTCGGGGTTCAATGTTATGCTTGCGACAGAAAGGAACCCAAAGGTCTGCAAAGCTTGCTGCTTCTGCCATGGCTTCAAATGTGAGAAGAGCACCTCCATCATCTGATACATAGCATGCAAGCTTCTCCACTGGATAATCAGCAGCAAGGATGGATAGGATAGTATTAGCGGTGACCAGCGGTGGCTCCTTCTCTGGATCAGCGGTAGAAACAAACACATCAATCCCTGGCAAATCAGTTTTTCCTGTTGGATTATTAGGGCCTGGCTGTTCAAATTTCTCCTTGAGAACATTGAGATCGGTAGCACGATTAATTGGGCATAATTTTGGTAACTGATCCAGCAACCACGAGAAGGCAAACCAGAGCTCACATACAATTGACATTCCCCATAGCCATACTGCATCAGTGTTGGGATTCTGGATTCGCCACTTGAGGAAGAATACCAAAGCAATCAGTCGTATAACAATAAGTAACCTGCATTTTCGTACTGATCAGAATTTTACCAGGCTGACAAAAAAATATTCTCAATAGAAAAGGAAAAGACAAGACAGGAATAAGTGTTCGATTCATCAAGTGGATTACAGCCACAATAAATTTATCCAACCCACACAAAATAAAAGCCTGCTTATCACCACATCTGAGAAAAGAAATGTTTATAAACATATTCAAATGAGATTGTAAAAGTGGTACCTGTAAGGGCTGAGAATTCCAGGAGCGATTTTGATCTTGCGAGTAAGAGGCTTCCAGGGCTTCTCATTCAGATCAGAGAGATTCCCGGCCATTCTGTTCCTATCTTCAGAAAAGGACTCCTCCTTAGGCCAAAAAGCATTGCCATAGCCATAAGTTCCATTTGTCTCAAAAAGCCAACGATTGTGATCAAAATCCGTAGTTTGGCTCCTCAAGAGGATGGACTTGGCCTTGCTTGGTTTCATCAATGACATCCTCCTCTCCAACTTGGGCTCTCCATTAGGAGCAGGAAGAGACAAAGGACTGTTAGAATCTACACGTGGATCATCTGAATCACCACCTCTGTAAGGCTCCTTGCATCCAGGACAATTCCTCCCAGTGTTCATTGCATCGACATAGCAATCTCCGCATATTTTGAAGTTACATTCACAAGGAAGAATATCCTCTCCTCTCTCATTTTGCATAAGCTTCCCGTCACAGCCATTCATTGCACAGGCAGAGCCCTTGACACCCGCCATCTGGGGATGAGTAGCCTCTGAATCAGTCACCTTGTCCATGAGATGAGCTCTGGTCACAGTGTTGAATCCCCCAGTGAAGAGAGAACTGGAAACATATTGCTGCTCAATCTTACTAGCAAGAGATGCATCCACCTCATCTTCATTCATTGGTTGATGGTCGGGTGTGGGAGGCATATGAACTGTATAATCGGCATACTCACCGCTGATCTCACCAGAGAGATCAATATCCTCTGTAGAATAGCGAACATATCGCCCACTTGATGTTCTTCTAGCAAAGGTCACCGATGGTGGAACAGACGGTGTGCCTTGCGTGTCGCTCGCAATCCTACCCAATCGATTATTGCCTCTAGAAGCCATGCCTGATCAAGATTCCCCACCCCTTTTCTTCCCTGATCTTGAGCTAGAAGGTCAGCCCGACCTGGGCAGGTAGATTGAATGTAACAAACTATAAACAATGCAAATACTGTGCCTCAGATTACATGAAAATTGAAACTAAACTGCACAAGTATCTAACAAGCTTAAAACAAAGACCAGTTTTCCCCGCAAACCTAATTTTCCTGCAGCGAAGCCAGCTCGAAAACACTGCACATAGAGACAACCCACAAGCTGCAGGATATTTATCTACACTGCCGAAATGACTTATGAAGAAAAATGCACACAACCCAAATGCTTTAATGGCAGCATTCGCTCTACAGAGTAATCATTTGACCGACTCAATGCTCTCTTACTCAGTCCCGGCTCAGTAAGCCGAAAATTCCAATAGTAGAAGACTCAGACTAATTCCAAAGAAGCAGCTACTTAAGGTCGTCCATGACACAATATTCTCAGCACCTTCCACCGTTCTGACGAAGCCCATGAAACCTGCCCGAGAATTTGAGAGCCCTAACGCGCTCACGCACTCTATTCAATCCAATATGGAACGCGCCGACTACACGGGAATATAATAGGGACCAGGTCATGGCCAGCAGGCCTCACGTCCTGGGGCCAGGGCTGACAGGGATCGATCGCGGGCCGGCTGGAGAAACGTGCAGAAAACAACTGCAAAATTCGCTAAAAACACGATATACAATTTTTTAGGAAAACTCGCAATTTCATGGAATTTTCTTTTCTTCAGGATGCACGAAGTGTTCAAACCGTGTTGGGAAGGAGTGTAAAAGTCCCTCACCGATTTTTCTATGCCTCTCACACCTCATCAGAGTTTGAATAAGCAAAATGACTTTTTCCACAAATTTGATCAGAAATTTGTAAAAAATTTAGATATGATTAAATTTGATAACAGTTTGGTAGAAATGTTTGGTACGATTGGATTTTAACATAGAATTTTGTCTGAGAATGTTTTTAGGGTTTAGTTCATTTTAAATCGGATGAAAATTATTAAAAATTCGATAATATAAAAAACCCTTTTATCTTCATTTGGAGCCGTGTCGGTTTATGTACTTATCATGCTTTTTCATTGGTCGTGTGTTCGAAACACAAAAAACTTACAGCAGTGAAACAGCTCCATAATTCCGTGACAGGAGGCAAAGAAATAAAAACACGTCTCTTTCATACTGAA
Source organism: Picea mariana (assembly GCA_032191745.1). Taxonomy (NCBI): domain Eukaryota; kingdom Viridiplantae; phylum Streptophyta; class Pinopsida; order Pinales; family Pinaceae; genus Picea; species Picea mariana. Next base: position 21,768 of record JASDQU010435794.1, read on the forward strand.
TTCTCGGGAAAGATAATCAAGGGTTTTTAAGGCTCAAACGGTCACTCCCTTTCAAAATTGTGAACTGTTCCATTCTCTTTCAACAGTCACATTGATTGAATAGTCCAATAATGGAATTGATTGAAGAGTTCAATAATGGATTTTTTTTATTAGGTTTAATATGTGTTTTATGGTTGGAATTAAGTTGAATTTGGATGAAGTTACAATTTTATATTGTTTAAATTGTATTTTTAAATGTAGAAATGGATTTAGTTTGTTCAAAAACTCATGAAGTTTTTGAATTATATAAAATTAATTATTCAAATTTATAAATTTAACAATTTTTTTAGAAAATTTCAAGTAAAATTAAACAAAAAAATATCCTCTAAAAAAAATCAAAACATAAAACATAGAACAATTAAACTACTACATTATACAATTAAAAAACCGCCATAAATTCCACATGTACGTTTTTGTTTCGTCATACATACATAGAATGATTTTGATTTACAGAGAATGCAGCGTGGGTTCGAATTAAAAATAAATCAAAATGCAAAAGTTCTCAGGGATTGGGGAAATTATGGATTTTTTTTTATTGTTTCACGTAGATCATGTTTTTGTTGACGGTGCATTGTGTAGGGTTTTGGTCGTATTCCAATTATCTAAAACTTAAAAAGATTGAAATATATGAGACTGATTCAGCTAAAACTTCATAAAAAAAACCAAAATACATTCAATGAATTTATTACATCTAGGTTTTGGTAATTCGACAAGTTAAAGAAGAGTGATTAAATTATGAAACTTGGTTTGTTGATATTTTAAAAAAACTTCATAAAAAAACAAAATACATTCAATGAATTTATTACATCAAGGTTTTGGTAATTCTACAAGTTAAGACTAGTGATTAAATTATTAAATTTGGTTGGTTGATAATTTAAAAAATAATGTTGTTTTTATTTTATTTTTTTTATATATATTCTTTAAAAAAAAATTTCATAAAAAATCAAAATACATTCAATGAATTTATTACATCAAGGTTTTGGTAATTTTACAAGTTAAGAAAAGTGATTAAATTATGAAACTTGGTTGGTTGATAATTTAAAAAATAACGTTGTTTGTTTTTTTGTTTTTTTGTTTTTTTTTATCAATCTTATGAATTTTTTTTATATTGTAACTTTATAATTTAGTTGTGAATTTTGGTTCTAATTTTAATTTTAATTATTTTGTTTTCTAAATTCATATTGTTAGAAAAATGATTTTGATCAATAAAATTAATATTAATAAAAAAATTGTAACATTTCAACTTCTTATTAATGATTTCATTGTTATTCTAGATTTTACTTTACACTTTGTAAATTAATATTATCAATAGTATTGATTTGATAGTCTTCCTTCATGTTCTAAATCAAGATTGATAAATTTTTTGTCATATATCAACTTCTTTTTATTAATAATTTTATTGTCATTTCTTTTCATTAATGATTTTATTGTTATTGGAGGTCTTACTCTAACTTTACAATAACACATGATTTAATATTATCAATACTATTAATTTCATCATCTTCTATAATATTCTAATACTTAAATCAAATTTCAAAAATTTTAACTCAACTTCTTTTTAAACTCTATATGAATACATTAAACATCCTAAAAGAATGATGTATTTAATTTTAAAATCACAAGTTATAAAAATTTATAGATTTATTCAATTTTATTACAATTTTTATAACAAAGATGCAATCTCAAACATCATTGCAATATAAATATTTAAAATACTAAAAAAATTACAATTATTCAAATATTGTTAAAAAATTATAAACATTTATTTTTTTTCTACACATTTATTAATATTATAAATTATGAAAAAATAATAAAAAAACAATTACTTTATGTCCATGTTTTATTTTTATGGTATATAAATATTTCTTATCCTAAATTATAAAATTTCTCATTCTACACTATAAAATTTTGTTTCCATGTAATAATTTTTAAGTTTTTTTTATTTAATTCTTTTTTATATAATATATATATTTTTAAATTATGAATTTACATAAACTTAACACATTATCATAATAAATTATTCGTAACATTTTCCTTCAAAAATCTATATTGATATAAGATTTACAATCTTATTTAAAAAAAATAAAAATCTATATCAATATAAAATTGATAATCTTATTTTAAACAAAATTGATAATCTTATTTTAAACAAAGATTATTAAATTTATTATGAATTTTCAATTTATTTAATTTTCACCCATTTTATTATTTAATCTAATTTGTAATATTTTTCTTCAAAATTTATATAGATATAAAGTTTGCAACCTTTTAAAATATAAAGATTTATACTCATTCTCTTTAATTGAGTTTTTAGTTTTTCATTATATAATTGATTTTGTTGATTGAAATCTACATTATTGATTTGTTGATTAAAATCTTCAATCATTTTTATGGTTCTTCGGGCTCTAACTCTTTCATTTATCTAATTTTGACTTTTTCATTCACCAATTTTGATATTAAGTAGGTTTAACTAGATTTTGATAAAAAATTATTAAATTTATTATGACTTTTTCAATTACACAATTTTTATTTTTTTATTCATTAATCTAATTTGTAATATTTTTCGTCAAAATTTATATGAATACCTTTTAAAATATAAATATTAGTATTCATTTTCTTGTAATTATATTTTTTATTTTTTATTATATAATTGATTTTGATGATTGAAATTGACATAATTGATTTTTGTTAATTAAAATCTTTGATCATTCTCATTTTTATTCTTCTCATTTTTTATTTGACTCTTTCATTTATCTAATCTTGACTCTTTCATTTACAATATTGATATTAAGTAGATTTTGTCTTATAACTATTAAATTTGATATACATTTTTCATTTACTTAATTTTTACTTTTTTATTTGTTAATCTAATCTTAATATTTGATGGTTTTCTCTACCCATCTTGATTTTCATATATGCTGATTTTGAATTTTTTTTTATTGAAATTGATTTATTTTAAAATTAATTTAAAATAAATGATTAGGCAAGCTTAGCTATTTTATTAATCTTAATATTTGGTGGTTTCCTTTACCAATCTTGATCTTAGGTGATTTGGGAAAAAAGAGTTGTTGTATTTGGTATATTTTGAAATTAATTCAAAATAAAATATTTTTTTAAGGTGGTAAATTGAAATATATCTATATATTTTTTATCAAAGGGATTTGACAATGTACTTTACTTTTACTTTGAATTTGACGTGTGAAGCAAAATATTTTTTAAATAAATTGATTTATCTTTCACTAAAAGATCATGGTTGACTTCGACTTCCTCCCAATGGTTTTGTTCTCACGTTGCACGAATGTCTGTCATGGAAAATCGTGAATTATTTAAAGGATATATGCGTTTAATGTTGTTGTAACATGGTAGGCAACTTAACAGCAGGTAGCCAGTGGAGCAAACGCGTTGACGTTGTGCAATGCAACTACTATTTGTATAACTATATTCCACTTTATATATTCATTTCAATGGCCTTCTAGATGACCCCTAAATCTTTACCCTTAAATTGAGGTGTTTCATATGGTTATCCATGATTTGGACATATTTCAACTCCCCTAGGATAAAAGTTCTATTTAAAAATAATAATATTAATTTTGTATAGATGGAATGGTGAAAGTAATTGTGGAGATTGTGTATGTTATAATTTTTTTTTACTAGGGTTTAGTCATTATCCCTTTACATCGATTTTTTGGTTTTATAGGTTTTTTTTATTTAAGTAAGAATTTATATATTATCTTGCAGAAACATAAATTATAGTATTAGTTGTCATACCAAGGTTTTGTTTGTGTTGAATTGCAAATTTAGTTGGTCTATCAATAATAGGATTAACAAAATTAAACTATATGGACAGAATCATCCAGTAGTGATCCGAAAAGACCTTTTAAACGACAATGGTTGAGTTATTTTGCATGAGTTAAAATACCATTTAGGAAACTGAAGAAAGAGGAAGATTTAATGAAGAAACATAGCAGCCATATAAACATGTACAGATCTGGAAATAAGCATGAAGAATAGCAACCCATAAACACCAAAGTGATAACGGAGTCCGGCAATCTCGCCTACGTCTCTGTGGTTGAGGCTTTCTTATTTATGTTTGAAGCTTCAAATGTATATCATAAAAGTGCCAATGGATTACAAAAATGACTTGGTCATGTTCTACCAGATCTCAAGAACCCATAAAAACTGACAGCACCGAAAATGGATCAATGAAGCTCCCAGAAATGGCCCGCAAAGGTGCGCTCCTCAATAGCTTCCCTGCATAAAAATGGCTTTGCCTCAATAATTCAACAACATTTATCTTTTCTGAAATCTCTCCCACGGCTTCAAGAACCTCTGGTTTATATAGGCCTGAAGTTGGTAACCACCTCCCAACTTCTCCCCAAGATCTAGCCTAAAAAAGGGCCCAAGATCCTCCAAAAATGGATTAAATCTCCCAAAACTGGCTAATAATCCATAAAAATCATACAATATAGTTTTAAACCCACTATAGGCATAAATTAAAAGGTGCATCCCCTTTTTCCATGCTCCTGGTCACCTGGGCGCCTCCACGTGGCCTGGCGCTAAATGCTTGGCATGCTGGCCCCTCTRGTTCAGGGTCCTGGTCTCGTGGCATGGCCATATGGCCCAATGCTTATGCACCCACGTGCTCTAACAACAGTTTAGTCATTGGACCCACACCCCTAGTCGCGCACCTTGGTCAGCGGGCTAGCCCGRCCGACTGGATGCCAACCTTTATCATCTGAACCAAGCGATAGACCATCAGTTATATGGCACCATCGTATAGGAGTTTGAATCGAGGTCTGGGCTATATTGAAATGCGCACCAAACAATTAATCGTAGGTCACACTATAGGGTTCTATGGTGGTTCGTGTCGAGGGCTGGGGCTTAGCCCCAGCCCTATCCTCCGCCGAAGGGACATAAAATGCAACAAAAATATATATGAAAACATAGTGGTAAGAACCACCGTATAGGCGGGCTGGTAGCTCGGCCTATGTGAAGACTCTGGCGCCCATGGAGGTCACAGTTCGAACCAGGTGGACTCCAAAACAAATTTTGCCAAAAACATTAACCAATGAATGGGTGCCACGTGGCAGCCCATGATTGGGCCACGTGGCACCGTACTATATGCCAACTAACTGCCACGTTTTAGTGCATGATTTGACCATCTTCCAGCCACGTGTCTGCCACGTCAACATCCACTGTACCTGCCACATAAGCCACTGCCACATGTCACCCTTGCAGTGGTGCCACGTGTCACTCCCTCACTCGTCCACCTATACTTGCCCATTCAGCAACATGTCCAGATCAGCATGCCAACGCATCCTGTCACGTCAATTGTATGGTCGTACGACCTATATAGTCAGTTGCCACGTGGCACTGTACAGACTGTACATTCATAAAATTTTGCCTGTTTGGCGAAATTAGCAGACCGTGATATCTTTCGCATACGATGTTCGTTTGAGCCCATTCAAGTTGCATTGGGTTTGTGTCAACAGGGCCTACACACACGTCCGTTTTGAAGATATTCTAAGCACTTTGATTTTTAGGCCTTTCTTAGCCCCATCTTGGCTCCAAGATCCATTCTGGATCACACCTCCCCACCAAAGATGTTTTGGTCCTCCAAAAGGTTACAAAATGGACCTTATTGATTACATACTCATAAGGACAAAAACAAAACACTATGTTGTACAAAAATGATGTTATAACAGGTCATCATTTCAACATGTGTGATTACATTAATGGAAGCAAAATACAATGAAGATGTGACATCCACTTCTGGAAAAACCAAGTGGTTGTTTTCTTTCCTTCATGGTGTTCCTCTTGCTTCGCTGGTAAATCCTCTTCCTTGGTGAGTACATGCCCAATCCTTTTGTCCTTCTTTGGACGAAGCTTCGGATTAAGCTTCCAACATTTAGCCTTTTGATGTCCACCCCTATTGCAATAAGTGCAATGGGTTTTTGGCATCCAGTCTTGTTTGCCCTTCTGTTTCTTCCATTGTGGAGTTGAGTCTTTATGTCGTGTCTCCTTCTTGGTTGACATATATTTTCTGTACAAATATTGTCTCTTCCAACACTTGGCCACACAATGCTTGGGTGAATGACAAAAAGTACAAGGATACATATTCCACAAGTTTCATATTACATGATTATGTTTTTTAAAATCAAAAAGAGAATTAGAACAACCATAACCATTATACCTGTCTTGCTTATCTTCACATTGCTTTGGAGATGACTTGCATTCACTATCACTATCAAGGAGTCATACACCATCACCTTTCGTGAATCGTTCCCGCAATGACTTAAGTTGGTCATTTGAAGCATCACTTGCTTCCGATGTTTTGGAGCTCATCTTGGAGAATGCTCTAATCTCCTCTTCGCCATATCCAAATCCTAAATAACGAGGTCTTTCCACAACCTCTATGGGATTAACGATACCTTGGCCCTTATTTCCAAGGCTCTTTTCTTCATAACCCATCTTGGTTAGCAATTTCAAACCTATACCTTTTGTATGTTTTTCAAATGCACCAAAAGAACCATCTTGATGGGAACTATGCGAAATTGATGAATGACTCCCACTGTATACCTCAGAGATTATTTTTGAATTGGGTGTAGAAGGCACTTCCTTCAATTATTCTTCACTTTTGTCGTTCTTTGAAGATTTCCCTTGAACCGACATCTTTCGTTCCAAGTAGTCTTCATACAACACTTTCACCATCTTGACCATGGCTACAAGAGTTTTTTGCATATCCTTCTCATCATGAGAAAGTCCCTCTATAGATGCCATTTTCCCTACTAAGATGAGCTTTTCCTTGGTAAACATGCAAACTCAAATACCAACCGTCAACTAGCTCTGATACCACTTGATCCGAAAAGATCTTTTAAACGACAATGGTTGAGTTATTTTGCATGAGTTAAAATACCATTTAGGAAACTGAAGAAAGAGGAAGATTTAATGAAGAAACATAGTAGCCATATAAACATGTACAGATCTGGAAATAAGCATGCAAAACAGCAAACCATAAACACCAAAGTGATAATGAAGTTCGACAATCTCGCCTACATCTCCGGGCCTTTATCTCTGTGGTTGAGGCTTTCTTATTTATGTTCGAAGCTTCAAATGTACATCATAAAAGTTCCAATGGATTACAAAAATAAGTTGGTCTTGTTCTACCAGATCTCAAAAACCCATCAAAACTGACGGCACTGAAAACGAATGAACGAATCTCCCAGAAATGGCCCGCAAAGGTGTGTTCCTCAATAGCTTCCCTGCATAAAAATGGCTTTGCCTCAATAATTCAACATGATTTCTCTTCTTTGAACTCTCTCCCATGGCTTCAATATCCTCTGGTTTATATAGGCCTGAAGTTGGTAACCACCTCCGAACTTCTCCCAAATATCTGGCCTCAAAAAGGGCCCAAGATCCTCCAAAAATGGATTAAATCTCCCAAAATTGGCTAATAATCCATAAAAAATCATACAATATAGTTTTAAACCCACTATAGGCATAAATTAAAAGGCGCAGCCCCTTTTTTCGTGCTCTTGATCACCTGGGCGCCTCCATGTGGCCTAGCTCTAAATGCTTGACACATTGGCCCCTCTGGTTCAGGGTCCGTGTCCTGTGGCATGGCCATATGGCCCAATGCTTATGCACCCATGCGCTCTAACAATAGTTTAATCGTTGGACCTACACCCATGGTCGTGCACCTTGGTCGGCAGGTTAGCCCGACCAAAAGGGGATATATTGAAACGCGCACCAAAAAATTAACCGCAGGTCACACGGTAGGGTTCTATGGTGGTTCGCGCCGGGGGTTGGGGCTTAGCCCCATCCCTATCCTCCGCCAACGGGACATAAAATGCAATATAAATATATATGAAAAATATAGTGGTAAGAACCACCGTATAGGTGGGCAGGTACCTCGACCTATGTGAAGACTCTGGCGCCCATGGAGGTCACGGTTCGAACCCGGTGGACTCCAAAACAAATTTTTCCAAAAACATTAACCAATGAATGGGTGCCACATGGAAGCCCATGATTGGGACACGTGGCACCGTACCATATGCCAACTAACTGCCACATGTCAATGCATGATTCGACCATCTGCTAGCCACGTGTCTTCCACGTCATCATCCACTATACTTGCCACGTAAGCCAGTGCCACGTGTCACCCTTGCATTGGTGCCAAGTGTCACCCACTCACTCATCCACCTGTACTTGCCCAGTTAGCAACCTGTCCATGTTAGCATGCCAATGCACCCTTCCACATTAGCTGTACGACCATACGACCTGTACAGTCAGCTGCCACGTGGCACTATACAGACTGTACAATGATCAAATTTTGCATTTTGGCGAAATGAACAAACCACGATATCTTTCGCATACGACATATGTTTGAGCCCGTTCAAATTGCGTTGGGTTCATATCGACGAGGCCTACGCACACATACGTTTTGAAGAGATTCTGAGCACTTTTATTTTTAGGCCTTTCTGAGGCCCATCTTGGCTCTGGGATCCATTCTGGATCAAGTAGGGAAACCTATTCAATTAAGCCTGTCATGAAAACTAAAAGAACAAAAAAGACTAACTCTAGGAAATCAAGCTGGAAATACTGTGCAAGGCACCATAAACGGCCCAAGAGTAATCTTCAAGAATCAAAATTAATTAACAAAACCAAGCATGCGAGTTGACACATGTGCTCATGCAGTCGCTCATGCAGGCTGGTGGTTTCTCTTTGCCACGTCGCTTATTGTCACCACCTGGATACCTGGAACAAGGATCGTCATTGAATTTTCCAGAGCATGGGTTGTTAGATCTAGAGAGTGCAGAGAGTTGAGCAAGGATGTGAACAGAGATTCAATTCTTTCCCCTCACCTATCCATGTTCTCCAACCGAAAGCGTAGGTCGTCAACATCCTTTCTGACGGTAAAAACCAGGTCATGCAATATTTCCCAGGAGGCTCTTCCAGGGAAGCAGAGGGTTCCGGTAAAGGGGCAAGGACGAAGGGTTCCACGACGAGGGGAGAGGATGGTAGCAAGGGGACGAAACACTTAGGTGGTTGTGTCGGAGGGACCATGGCTAGTTGCGAAGAAGAAGACAAATCTTGGATTGGGCCATGTGCGAAGCCCAAAGAATTACCGTGGAGGTCAAACCATTCCACACGACAAGCCCAAGGCGAAGGCAGTGGAGGAAAGATACTCTAACCCAAGGAGGACTGGGCATAGGAGGATGACGAAGAGCTAGGTGACTGAGGACTGGTAGGAGGGGGTCGGTTGGCCATACGCCTGTGGTTATGATACCAGACTTGGCCTCGTTTTGGTTTCCCTCGAAGGCGAGGCATAACTAGTAGGAGCGGAGAGGAAGGTAGTGTAGTAGAGGCTTGTGAGGCAAAGAAAACCAACGAGGGAGCAGAGAGCCACCAGATGAGTCGGAGCTGAAATCCATAGGGTTGTTCAGCAAGAAGTGAGGAAGCATTATGGTCCAGCCGAGGAACAACAACAAGATAAAGTAGCCAAAGTGGAGGGTTTCACAAGCACAGAGGTGACAGGCAAAGTCGTTCATCCATCGCTTGGAATAAAACGCAGAGAATGGCATGCTGGAGCATCGAGTCCCAAGATCTAATAAATGAATGTTTCATTCAATCATCAGGGGGGTATAAATGCAGAGGGGCATGTCAGGTGCAAGTCATGTGACCAACGCAAGCTTGGAAGGCACCACCCTCTCCGTTGAGAACATGAATCCTGTTGACACTCCATCCGGGGGTTTAGTTTTTATAGGTTGGATTACATGGATTTTTAGGTTTCATAAGTTGGATTTGGTTTTCCATATTTGAGTGATACCTTGTTGGATAATATCCATTTTGTTGGCTAATTATCAAATTTCCTCCATTATTATGCTTTATGGTGAGAAAGGTATAGAAATATTGACTAGGGTTAAAAAACAAGGTTAATGTCTCACTTAAGTTTCTCCATTGGAACTCTTTATATAATTATTATATCATTTACCTTTGTCTCTTAATTAGAATATTGAGTTATGAGAAGTAAACTGGGTTTGTCAAAGTGAGGTATTGTTACAGCCCAACCAAGTTTTGATTCTTCAAAGTGGTTGATGTGCTTCCTCAATGGAGCGGTTGTTAAGTGGTTGAGTCATCATAGTCATTAAAATGGGTTAGGTGGTAACACATCTATAAAACAATGTCTTACTTCTTAATAGGTGGTAGATACTCGACATTTCAATATATTTAACAAGCATCTTTTATACTTAAAAAAAATTGTATTGTAATAATTTGGAAGAGCAACTTATATATATATATATATATATATTGTAGGAAGAGGTAACATGCATTGAATTTAATTTGTTAATATTTATTTGTAAAAATAGTTGATAGAAATGGATAGAGATATTTGAATAGAGTACACAATTGGAGTGCAACTCCAATAATGTAAAACAATATAGAGGTAGATTATACAAATTAAATAACTGATGTAATTATCAAAGGAAAGGAAATAATACAAGGTTTGGAAAGGAAACAATACACGGTTTATTGATGTCTTTCTCTTTTGTGATCTAGTTAATTACTTGGATGAAAGTAAAGAAAGTTAGAAATGAAAGTATGCAACCTATTATCCCTTATTAACACAATGCAAATATATACCTTATTAACACAATGTAAATACAGAGTCAACAAGCATTAGATTGTTTTACCCAATTTACTTAATGATAAAGTAATAAAAAAAGGGAACTTGCAGTCCTTCCCAGGTGGGAAAAACCCTTTAACAAGGTTTGGATTTATACTACCTTAATATTATCTACTACTCTAGAGCAAGCTACTTGGGATTAGAGGAAAAGGAAACAACCAATGAACAACAAAAAGTGGTTAGAAACCTATTTTGTGTACCTGTGAAGTTATGTATCTTCTTATGTAATACCCCTGTTCCCCCCAACTTGTAAATATAACTATAACCTGCTAAAATATTATGAGCAATTTGAATCTGTGTGGATGTTGGAATTGATCACCTTTTTTTTATAAAAAGGTAATGTATATATTTTTGTTACATAATAAAATGGAAATTGTTGCATAACTGTTGAATGGGTTTGCCAAGGTAGATCATGATGTATGAGAGATATGGTGAGGAGAACCACCAATGCTTGAGATGACCCCTACTAGACCAATAATAATCTGGATTTAGGAGTAGAACGAACTGATTAACAGACTGAATACAATAAACACAGATATAGGAAGAATAACACAAATATCCAGTGAACAATATCTTATTTTAAATAATGAAATAGGTTGAAACTGTAAAACAACAGAACTGAAACTTGGTCAAATGGTGGTAGTTCTCTCTAAGAAGAGATGTGGCTGCTACGCACATTTGTCTGAGAAGAATGGATTACAATGAGGCTCGACCCTTTACATATTACTCATGAATGCCAAAACCCTAGACATCCAAAAACCTAACCCTAGAAGGTGAAACGTCAAAAGTCATGTGGGCGCTATGGGTAAGTTGGTGGAATTTGGTACCTCGACTTCCTAGGGTCGTAACTTTTGCATACGACCTCCATTTTAGGCGCATGATAACCCGTTGGAAAGGTATTTCAGAGAGATACACATTTCGCCAACAAACTTTGACTCTGTCTACAGTTTGATTGTGGAGAGCCAAAAAAACAATGTTTAGGGCCCCAAAACGGCCCCAAAAGTATAGCAAGATGTGATGACATGAAAAACATACAAAATAAGCCAGTTGGATTAGGAGAGAGGCCACCCGTATCAAACTGGAGGATGTGTGGGGCTTTAGACAACCCCAGAAGTGTAGAACCACAATTACAAAGTAGTACAAAAGAACGTGCTGAAAAAAAACAGACACGAGGAGCCAGTTGGAATAGGTGGGTGGCCACCAAAATCCACCTGGATCAATCCTCCCCCCTTAGGAAGCAATGTTATCCATTTCATCGAGTTCCCCCATCAGGTGAGGAAACTTCTGTTGGATTTGGCCCCGAGTGAGCCACTTTCCTTGGTGTAGGAGTTTCCCTTCCTTGACAACCCGATAAAGCTGGATCCGTTGTTGGCGATTGCCCTTGACCTGTGTGTCCATTATCTGATCAATGGATGCTCATTCCATGCAGTCAGGGTTGAGCTCTGTTGGTGTCAGTTGTTCTGCGATCTTAGAGGTGTCCAATAATGGTGGAAAATATGGTTGAAGTAGGTCCACATTGAAGATTGGATGCACACTAAGGAATGGTGGAGTGTTGAGCTCAAAATCATTGCTACCCATAGCCTTGGTGATAGTGTAAGGACCATAACGGAGTGGGAGAAGCTTTTGATGGGGCTCGATGAGATGCTCCTTCTGCAGATGTAACTAGACTTTGTATCCAACCTGAAACTAGTGTGGAAACCTATGTTGATCATGGCGTTGCTTGTACTTAGCATTGGATTTCTACAAAATCTCCTGGACCTGTTGGCAGATGTCTTGAATCCTCTCAATGAATCTGGTGGCTTTGTCTCTCGCAGACTAATCAGGGGAAGATTCTGTCTGTGTGGTGGCAAGAGGAAGTGCAACATCAATGGGTCCCAAGGGTTGGAATCCCAGACCCACCTGAAATGGGCTATGGTCAGTGGAACTATGGAGAGCCTTGTTGTAACTGTGTTGGACATATGGGAGACTCTCATCCCATGTACATGGATGCTTAGAATTGTACATACGCAGGATGTGTACAATCATCCGATTGACGACATTTGTTTTGCCATCAGTTTAGGGGTGGAAAGTAGTGGATTTTGTGAGCTTGGTGTCCAATAGAGACCAGAGACTCGACCAAAAGGTGTTGAGGAACCTGTTGTCTCGGTCAGAGATGATGGTATGTGGTATCCCAAAGTGGACCCACACTTGTTCGAAGAAGAGATTGGTAGTATTTTTCGCTGTGACATTCTTCTTACAGGTTGTGAGGATGGCGATCTTCGAAAACTGATCAACGGCCACAAACACGCAGTCATTACCTTGCTTGGTGGACGACAAGCTAGACATGTAATCCATTGAGATGGATTCCCAAGGCTTATCAGGCATAAGAAGAGGGGTGTATAAGACTTGCTTCTTGATGGCTATTTTGGCAATGGCACAGGAAGTGAAAAATATGATATACTTGCTGACTTCCTGTCGAAGTTTTGGCCAATAAAACCGTTTCTGAAGAACGACCACAGTTTTCTCCACACCAAAATGTCTTGCCACCCGACTGTAGTGGGCTTCCCAAATCAGCTTTGCACGCTCTCTTGTAGGAACACAGAGATGGACCAGGTGACATAAGAGTCTATCCTGAATGTGAAAATCAGTGACAGTTGCACCTATACCCAAGAGCTGGTAGGTGGTGGCGAAGTCCAGATCTTGTTGATAAAGTTGGGGCCACTCAGATGCTTCATGTCCACATGAATGGAGCACAGTGGTGAGTGAAGCCACAAGAGGCTAACTGAGGCAGTCAACAACACAATTGGAGATACCTGTCTTATACTTGATGTTGAGATGGAACTACTACAGGTAGGTGGACCACTTCTGATGGTGGTCATTATGCAATTTCCCTTGTGTTTATATGAACTACAGAGGCTTGTGATCAGTGTGTATGATCGTCTCTTTCCCTAGAATGTAATGTTTCCATTGACGACATGATTGTATAATGTAATACATTTCCTTGTCATAGGTGAGGTATTTACAGACTGTATCAGAGAGTGTCTCACTATGGTATGCCACCAGATACCTGTGCTGAGTGAGAACTACGCCCACAACATAGTCAAATGCATTAGTCTCAATCTTGAATGGTTGTTGCAGATCGGGCAAGGCGAGTACTAGAGCTGAGCACAAGCGATGCTTCAAATCATGAACCGTCGGTAGAAGTTGGCTAGTCCCAAAAAGCTCTAGAGCTCGGTCAATGTGGTCAGGGATGGCCAGTCACTGATGACTTGGATATTAGCTGGATCAACATGTACCCCATGTTCATCAACAATGTAGCCCAAGTATTGGACCCTGTTCATGCCAAAAGATCATTTTTCCAAGTTGGCATAAAGCTTGTGTTTCTGCAGAGTGCTCAAAACCTGCTGAATATGCTGCATGTGCTCCTCCCACGTTCTGTCGAAGATGAGGATGTCATCCAAATATACTACCACAAAGGATTTGGTGAAGGGTCTCAATACATCATCTATCAATCTCATGAAAGTGGCCGATGCATTTGTTAAGCCAAAGGGCATGAACAACCATTCGTAGAGACCTTCTTTAGACTTGAAGGTTGTCTTCCATACATCAGTTGGTTCAATGGGAACCTGGTGGTAGCCAGAATTTAGGTCAATCTTGCTGAAGAACTTGGCCCCCTTGAGTTGGTCAAGAAGGTCATCAATCCTGGGAATGAGGTAGCTATTCCTGACTGTGATTTTGTTTAAGGCTCTGTAATCAATGCAGAGTCACCACATCCCGTCCTTCTTCTACACTAGTACAATCGAGCTTCCGCAAGGGGAGGAGTTGGGTATGATGTGCCCCTTTTGAAGAATCTCTCGGATATGACGCTTGATTTCATCATTCTCCATTAATGAGTGTCGATAGACTAGTCCATTAGGTAGAGTTGTCTCGGGGGTCAAATCAATTGGATGCTTGACTTGGCAGTGTGTCGTTACCCTTGTAGGTGAGGAGAAAATGTCTTTGTATTCTTCCACGATCCTGTTCACTTGTTGTTGTTGCAAAGAGAGGCGCTGTGTAGAGGCCATGGATGTGCTGGTGACCTCTTGCTTATTGTGAGCATGGATCACAAAAAGGACAAACTTTCAGGTCTATGAAATGACCTTACTGCATTGCTTAGCAGAGATTAAAGAAATAGTAGTATGCGATGCTACCTTGGGGATCCTGTACAATTGTATACCCAAAGTAATAATAACACTGCGGGGTCTAAACTCATACACAACATGAAGCTTCCAAAAATATGTTTTCCTAAAATAACATCACAAACTTCAAGGGGAGCAATATCACATGGTACCTCATCTTTGAAAGGCTTGATGCCATAGGGTAGATGACATTGTTGGTTGACACAAATATCTCTTAATGGCGAAGCCAATCGATGGTGTAGGGTTGTGGGTGCGGTGTCGTTGGTAGGTCTAGCCGCTTGACGACCTCTAATGAAATCAGGTTCTTCTGACTACCACTGTCGACAATGTAATGAATCGGAGCCCCCTTGACCCACATATGTGAGTGAAAGAGGTGTTCCCCTTCCTTTGATTCTTCTGGTTCGCTTGGTTGTAATTTGGTGGTGGTGGCAGTGGAACTAGGTTCGACATCAATAATCCGCTTCCCTCCTTCAGGATTTGACTTGGAATCAGAATCAACCTCTGACTGGGAAGCCTTCAGCTCGACCACAAGGGACTGCTTGGAGCGGTATTCATCGGTGTTGTGCTAAGGACTTTTATGGTACTCACACCATTTTCCCGTGTCCTTCTTCGTCTTCTCATTTCCCTTATTGTGATGTGGCTTGGACTGGATTTTATGAGGGTGACCATCTCAACCTGGTCCCTTGTTGTGTGTGTAGGGGATGCCTTTGCCCTGCTTCGGCTATGCGGGGTTTGCAGATCCAAAATCTCGTCGTTTCTACTTAAATTTTTGTTCAATCTTGACAACGTATCTATAAGTCATGCCTAATGAGATGATGTCCAGGAACTCCATTTATGTTTGAATGTATCTATGCAAACAACCATAATATTTGAGCACCAGATGATGCTTAGAGTCTTTGATACCCAATTTGGTGTATGAAAAATATTTGTGAAGTCTAGTACTGTCTGGTCCCTTTCTTGATGTAGGGTGGTCCATATGGTGTACTGGTCCTCATAACTTCCAAAAAGGTAGTATTGTTCTTTAATGGCATCCCAAAAGGAAACCCATGTAGGGGCCACCACAAATATTGCAGATTCCTCCATGGCCCTTTTCTCAGAGTAAGTATCCCACCAGTATTTAACATCGGGAATGACCTAAGGAGTGCAAAAGTGATCTTTTCCATATCGGAAAAAATGTGAACTGAAAAATATCTTTTGATCAGATTCAACCATTTATCTACAACATCCGCATCTATCAGTGCTTCAAACAATGGAATTTAAAAATTTACATGTACCTTGAAGGGGGTTTCATGGCTGCTCGATGAAGATGCTTCTCCTGTGGGCAAACGTCGAAGGATCTGTGCGAATTTTTCCATCATTTTGTTCCTTTGTCGTGCGAGGGATTCCTCGAGAAACATTATAATAGGATCTCCTTCTCCATCATCTTTCTTTTCATCTCCCATGGGTGGTTGTCGGGCTCGGGGCGATCGATCTGGTAATGGATCGATTGGTTCGAGTCCCAACTTCTTGTACCCAGACCTTGTCGGGGACATGCATGAAGAAAAATAAACGAAGAGAAGACCGCTCTGATACCAATAATATGGATTTAGGAGCGGAACGAACTGATTAATAGACTGAATATAATAAACACGAAGATATGAAGAATAATACAAATATCCAGTGAACAATATCTTCTATTAAATAATGAAATAGGTTGAAACTGTAAAACTACATAATTGAAACTTGCTCGAATGGTGGTAGCTATCTCTAAGAAGAGATGTGGCTACTAGGTGCATCCATCTGAGTAGAATGGATTACAATGAGGCTTCAGAGGCCCTTTACATATTACTCAGGAATGCGAAAACCCTAGACATCCAAAAACCTAACCCTAGAAGGTGAAACACCAAAATTCATGTGGGCCCTATGGGTAAGTTGGTGTAATTTGGTACCTCAACTTCCTAGGGGCGTAACTTTTGAATAGGGCCTCCTTTTTAGGCGCGTGATAGCCCATTGGAAAGGTCTTTCAGAGAAATACACATTTTGTCATCAAACTTTGACTCTGTCTATAGTTTGACCGTGGTGAGTAAAAAAAAACAACGTTTAGGGCCTCAAAATGACCCCGGAAGTACAACAAGATGTGCTGACATGGAAAACATACAAAATAAGCCAGTTGGATTAGGAGAGAGGCCACTCGTATCCACCTAGAGGATGTGGGGCTTCATAAAACCCCAAAAGTGTAGAACCCACAATTACAAAAAAATATAGAAGAACGTGTTGAACAAAAATGGACACGAGGAGCCAATTGGAATAGGTGGGTGGCCACCAATATCCACCTGGATCAAATACTCTACTGGATTTAAATTATTCAGACCCAAAACAACCCTCTAACCCAGAAAAGTAAATTACCATTCAAGCTGGTAGTTGGGAAGTCCTCCTCAAGATTTAATGAGGAGATGGGCAGAGTACCCATATGGAAAAACTTCCTAACCTGACCACGAAATGGGGATTTGGACCCACAGAATCTTGCTAAGGAAGGAAAGAAAAGAGAGGAAATTCATGGGTAGAGGAGGGGAGGCAAGAAGATGATTTTGGTGACCATTTTCTGAGGAGGAAGAACATGTGAAACTCTCTGGTTCTGAAGAGAACTGAGAAACAAATTTGTTTTGGGTACAAGAATTTGCTGGGAAACGTTTTCAGTCCAAGTTAATAAACTAGATTGCAGAGAAGATGAGTGATTGAGGAAGCACTCGTTGTAGGCCCCCTTTCTTGGTGGAGAGAAAACCAATCTGCCAAGTTCATGTGGGACGAGGTGAGTGATCATCGTCCCTAGCTGTTGTTGAACAAGAGGAAGAGTCTCTCTTTGAGCATCATGAGCTAGCTAGGGGGTGACCAACGATAAATCTGTCCAGGAGTTGTTGTGCCTACGGTTGGGAGGAAAATGGCACCCTTTTCAACAATTGCATCACTATATGGTTTTTAGATAAGTATATTTGGTTAAATCTCTATAGTGTTTAGATCAGATAAAAAATTATAATATGTTTAAGAACCGTGTAAGTTTAATTTATAACAAAAGTGACTTGAGAAATCTAAGTAAAATAAGAGAATGTCTTAGTTGAAACCCATTTGATTTAATTCCTTATCTCTTGACTAGTTGTGTGTTAAAATAATATTTCTAGGAGTGGATGTTGTGGTTCACTGTGCTGTACAATTTAATGCATGCTTGGGAAATGATGATTGAATACTTAAAAATCTCTATAACACATCTGGAAGAAGAGAGGATGATTTTTCTGCATAATAGTGCTCTATTTTAGTATGTCCTCAAATCTTATGCGAGAAAAGTTAGAGGATATCATATTTGTGTGGACTTTAGGAAATAATCCCAAATATGAGAAAACATTAAAAGTCCTTATAAATGATTATTGAGGAAAAATGATTAGAATATAAACATGAAATTTTCCTAATTGAATTAAAATACAAAAGTTCTCAAAATTCTATTTGGGGCATAAATAAACATTTATGTTAAACTTGTGTTAAATCTCCTAAATTTGGGAAGAATCCCCTTAAATTTTGGTGGGCAGTAAATCTTGGTAGAAATACTGAATTTTACTGTGGAGGTAAATCTTTGTCTTAGGACCAATTTCCTTAAATTTAGTAAGAGTAGTAAAGCACAGTAATAAGGAAACACAATTTACTCATTTACCCACAAGAAGGGAGATATTATAATTATATTTTTAATTTCCAGAATGGAGAAGTTTCTTTGGAATATAAACTTTTATTAAATCCCTTTATAAATATTGAAAATTTATATTTCTCCTTTTCTTATTTTCCTCTAAGAGAAAATAATTTCATTTAAATTCTTCAGGTAATATAGCTGTGCACAAATATATAAACATATGTTTATATATGGATATATACATATACATATTATTATTATTATTTTATTATGAAAATGGAGGTTAAAGCCGCTAGAGCGTAAAAGACCCGAGACCAAAGAGAATATAATAATAATTATTATTTTAATGTCAAACACACCAAGGAATAAACACACCAAGGAATAAACAGTGACTGAATGCTTCAACCATCTCGTGGTCTTCGGAACTCCAGGAGTTCGGTTTTCCGAGGCTCTGGGATGTTTGGGTGATGGAATTCCACAAGCCAAAGTCGTCGAATGCCCGAACCCTTTCCTTCCCCGCGCAAGGTTGTAAAGGTAAGAAATACAATTAATCAAATTTTTGTATTTAATATGATCAATTAACATAATTCAATATAATATACCTTTAATACAATATATATTATATTATAATCCAAAATATTTCATTGTTTTTAAACCACAATGTAATTACAAGTGGGTCCCCTTCGGGACTCCAGAACTCCGGGTTAATTGAGAATGAAGAGTTGCCTAGAAGAGCCGAAGAAGATTGACGCAGAGAACACTCTCTCTCTATTCAATTATTAAATATAATATTGGAGAATTTAAAACCTGGACGTAATTTTCGAGAAATATAATATATTATATTATATTATTTTAAGGTTTATTAAAATGGTTACATGTGAATGAAGCCCACTCTTTTTAAACATTAAATAATGTGGAAAGGTGTATAAGTGGGGCCATTTCGGGGCTTCGGGAGATTGGAGTATAAAGAATGTGGTGGAGAGTCGAAGGGGTTGACTCAGAGTTCTCTCTCTCTCATCTCAAATATTAAATATAACATTGAAGACCTTATAAACCGGGGCACAATTTCAAAAAAGGTGTAATATATATATATATATATATATATATATATATATATATATATAATGAATGATTATAAATTACAAACTCTCTTTACCTTTTTAATTTAATATTTAATGTAAAATCACGTGAAGTGTGGATGCTTCAGGAGTTCGGGACTCCAGAGCTCTGTGACTCCGAGATGTTTGGGGTAATACAATGAATAAGTAACGAAGGGCCAAAGGGCCGAACCTACCCTTTCCCACTCCAATGGTTGCACAAACATCGATATAAACATTTAAAGTGATTAATTGTATTATAAATTAATATAAATAATTATATTTGCAACACTTTACAATATGAGTGGGACCCTCTCTAGAACTTCGACATTTGGGAGATTTGGGTTCGTAAAAGCATGATGAGGAATTTCTTCGAAGTTTGGAGGCTTCATATTAAAAGATATTAGTAATCTCGACTGCTCCTTTTCTATGTTTAATCATATTATAATATAATTAAATAGAATTATATTATAATATAATTGATAAAAGACTAAATTTGTAATATTAAATATCAAATTGAATATAATTAATCATTTTCCCCGATAAATAAATATATATATGTGTGTGTGTGTGTGTTAAATTACGTGAAAATTCAGTAAGGAGTTGCATGTCAGGGAGGGATTGAATTATATACCTTAATTAAGGTTAACCAACTTAAGTATATTATGGAGAAATTAACCTCATTGTGTTATGATATAATTACTCATAATTATCATATACGTAATTAATTGTATTAGTGTTAAACTACTTCTAAGGGGGAGAATGAGAAAGTAAAACCTCAGTAATTACTGGACCAGGAGTATTAGGCCAAGAAAAAAATAATTACCAAATAATTAGTTTGTGGAGAATAATTATCCTTAATGAGGTTTAATTAATTAATTACCAAAGAATGGTATTCTACGAAATATTAATTAATTATTTTAATTGGATTATAGGATAGGGACAAATGTCATCCTCTAGTCGAGCAATCCTAAGCACCCTACGATGACATGGAGAATTGATGTTGACTAAGAACATCGGTGTGATGGTGCATGTTAATATTCAATGGGTTGACGAGTTGAGTGAGGTCCAGTAGGATTGGTGAACCTTAGGTGTTGAATGAATCCTAACCATAGTTTGGGAGATCTGGTATGCATCGAAACTATCCATCGAGAGAAAGAGAATATTCCTCGATACCATATTCATCGGAGGTAAGCAAAAACTTTATACCCCATTCCTTAAAAAGTTACTTAGGGATCGGGTGTGTGACAAAGTGGTATCAGAGAAAACAACAACACTTGGCCTGCTTGGGCTCATGAATGAGTCACATAAAATTTTATTAGAGAAATTTTAAGGGGTAACACCCTATCTTATGCCATTCATAAGGAGCTTATTTAAACCACTACTAAAGAGATGAACAAAACTTTTCTGCTGTTGTTATATGCTTAAAAAAAATATATGAATTGTGTGTTGCTAGTGTTCCAAATAATGAAGTTGATTTCATGTTACAAATTTCACGTGTTGTTCATAAACTAGTAGATAATTAATTAACAGAAAATGTTTTATCATCACTCAAACAGTTAGTGGACAACAAGGAAAACTATAGTGCAAAGAATGGTGACAAACCATGAGTTGGGGGAAAAATCCCACAATAGAGAAGAATAATCTGATGAGAGGAGGGCGATGGAAACCCCTTCGGATTTGGCTGAAACTGTAAGAAGCCTCATGGCATAATTACAGAGTTGTAAGGATGACAATTAAAGGTTGAGAAAAGAATAGGAAAACAAATTGAAATTAATGCAGTCCTACTGCAAAGCCTATCAGATATGCAAAGGTAGCAGCTGCATGGGCCATCAGTTAGTAATGTGGATAGACATTATACTAAGAAAACCCAAAGTCCACCTGAGATACAAAAGCATGGTCTCGAAAGTATCCATACAAGGAGGAACACGTCAAAGAAGGCCCAACATGGAGCCAAGAGACATTCAATCGAATAATCCTCTAGTGAGGAAACTGACAACTCCAAGGAATTGTCTAGTAGTGAGACTATTTCACATTCCAGAGGAGAAGAAAGAAGAGGAAACATTCCAAGAGCCATGACCCTGAAGATTTTAAGAAGGCCAAACGACCCACTTTCGATGGAGAAATTAAAAAGGGGGAAGAAGCAAAAGTTTGGCTACTTGGCTTGAAGAAGTACTTCAGATTCCATGACTACTCTGAAAACTTAAAGGCCCAAATAGCCATTTTGAACTTGAATGGAAAGACCTCCATTTGGTGGGAGGACCTTAGGAATGTGAAAGGAATCCATGAGAAGGACTTGTCATGGAAACAATTTGAGAAATACTTCAAGAAGAAGTATTTGTCTGAAAAATATTATGATGGGAAGACCAAGGAGTTCTATGAACTCAATCTAGGACAACTCACAATAGATGAATATATCAACAAATTTCTTGAGCTGATGAGGTATGTGCCCTATATAAAGGATGAAAAGGTAAATATGCAATGGTTTATTAGCGGACTACCTCAGTCCTTCCAGGACATAATTGAGTTTGATGAACCTAAGACTTTAGAAGACATTATTCGAAAGGCAAGGTATAGCTATGAGAAATTCAAGAATAAGGCAGAACCTCATAAGAATTGGAAGAAGAAAAATAAATTGGAATTCAATAAGAAGGGGTTTAAATCCTTAATATTTAAGAATCATGGGAAAAGTTCTAAGATGATCCTTCCTACTAAAAGTGTGTATCAACAAAATTTTCCATCTCAAAGTGGTAATAAACCCTTTGGATCAACCCCAGGTAAGATTGATAATACAAAGAGAGAACCCTTGCAATGTTTGGTTGTGGAGAAGAAAATATGTTAAGAGATTTCCCACATAGGAAACAAGACAATCAAAGAGTCTAAAATATCCAGGAGGCTACCTGATCCAAGTGGATATTGGTGGCCACCCACCTATTCCAACTAGCTCCTCTTGACAGTTTTTAGTTCAACAAATTCTTCTATACTTGTTTGTAATTGTGAGTTCTACACTTCCGGGGCTATCTGAATCCATACACATCTTCCAAGTGGAGATTGGTGACCACCCACCTAAACCAACTGGCTTAGTTTGGAAATTTTCATGTCAGTACATATTTTTGTACTTCCATGGTCGTTTTGGGGCCCTAAACAAAGTTTTTTTGGCTTGCCACAATCAAACTATAGACAGAGTCAGAGTTTGATGACATAATGTGTATTTCTCTTAAAAACCTTACCAACGGGCTATCACGCGCTTAAAACAGAGGTTGTATGTAAAAGTTACGACCCTGGGAAGTTGAGGTTCTAACTTATCCATCAGGGCCCACATAACTTTTGGCGTTTCACCTCTTAGGGTTAGGATTTTGAATGTCTATGGTTTTGGAATTCATGAATAATGTTAAAAGGGCCTCTGGAGCCTCATTGTAACCATTCTTCTCAGATGGATGCATGTAGTAGCCACATCTCTTCTCAGAGATAGTTGCCACCATTCGAGCAAGTTGTTTCAATTCTGCAGTTTTATAGTTCCAACCTATTTCATTTATTCAAGTTGTTTCAGTTCTACAGTTTTACAGTTCCAACCATCGAAAGCTCCATCCACTTCACTATGGGCCTTACACTATGACCAAGGCCGTGGGTAACAATGCTTTTGAGATCAACACTCCACCCTTCCTTGGCTTGCACCCAGTGTTCAATGTGGACCTCCTTCAGACATATTTTCCACCCTTATTGGACACCTCAGAGATCGTAGAAGAGCTGGCACCAACAGAGCTCAACCCTAACTGCATGGAACATGCATCCACTGATCAGATCGTGGACACACGGGTCAAGGGAACTCACCAGCAGAGGATCCATCTTTATCGGGTTGTCAAGGCATGACAACTCCTGCACCAAGGAAAGTGGCTCACACAGGGCCAAATTCAGAAGAAGTTTCCTCACCTTATGGGGGAGCTCAATGCAATGGATACCATTGCTTCCTACAGGGGGAGGATTGATCCAGGTGGATATTGGTGGCCACCCACCTATTCCAACTGGCTCCTCTTAACAATTTTTAGTTCAACACGTTCTTCTATACTTCTTTGTAATTGTGGGTTCTACACTTCCAAGGTTGTTTGAATCCCTACACATATTCTAGGTGGATATTGGTGGCCACACACCTAATCCAATTGGCTTAGTTTGAAAATTTTCATGTCAGTACATCTTTCTGTATTTCCAGGGACGTTTTGGGGCCCTAAATAGTTTTTTTAGGCTTGCCATAGTCAAATTGTAGATGGAGTTAGAGTTTGATGGTATAATGTGTATTTCT
This sequence comes from Picea mariana, assembly GCA_032191745.1. Taxonomy (NCBI): domain Eukaryota; kingdom Viridiplantae; phylum Streptophyta; class Pinopsida; order Pinales; family Pinaceae; genus Picea; species Picea mariana. The sequence continues at coordinate 45,697 of JASDQU010435794.1, forward strand.
CGAAAAAACCTTTCCAATGGGCTATCATGCGCCTAAAACAGAGGTCGTATGCAAAATTTATGACCCCAGGAGGTTGAGGTACCAACTTACCCATCGGGGCCCACATAACTTTTGGCATTTCACCTCCTAGGGTTAGGTTTTTGGATGTCTAGGGTTTTGGAATTCATGAATAATGTTAAAAGGGCCTCTAGAGCCTCAATGTAATCATTCTACTCATACGAATGCGCCTACAAACCACATCTCTTCTCAGAGATAACTACCACCATTCAAGCAAGTTGTTTCAGTTCTACACTTTTACAGTTTCAACCTATTTCATTTATTCAATAGAAGTTATTTTTCACTAGATATCTGTTGTTATCTCTGTGTTATTGTATTCGATCTGTTATTCATTTCATTATGCGCATAAATATAGATCACTACCACAATCAATGATGTGGTTAGGAGCATGCCACAAATTTATGCAGCCTTGGATAATAGACAAGCTAACCACCAAACTTCAGTGGTGGAGATGAAAGGTATGATTTCCAGCCATCTAGTTTCCATTTTAATTGACCCTGGTTCTAATATGAGTTATGTTGCCCCTCAAACTGTTGAGAAATGTAAATTGGCACAAGTAAAACATGTTAAATCATGGCTGGTACAACTAGATATTGGAATGAAAAGAAAGGTAACAGAGGTCATACCAACATGCCAATTCATTATGAATGGATTACCCACCCAAGCAACCCTAAACATGCTCCCTTTAGGATTTTATGACCTATTGATTGGCATGGACTGGTTGGTTGTCCATAAAACCAAGTTGGACTGCTACAATAAAACTTTGGAGTGTGAAGATGAAGAAGGGAGAAAAATAACCCTACAAGGAATTCAAAAGCCTGTCTTAGTGAGACAAATATTAGCCCTTCAAGTGTAGAAGTATTGCATAAAAGAATGTCCTTTGTATGAAATACAAGTGTTGAAATTTGTTGAGGACAATAAACCAAGCCTAGAGGACCATCCTATATTAAGAGAGTATAAATATGTGTTTCCAAAAGAGGTACTAGGTCTACCTCCAAGAAGAGATATTGAGTTTTCAATAGAACTTGTACACGGAGTGGTGCCAATGTCTAGAGCACCCTATAGAATGAGTACACCAGAGCTAGTTGAGCTCAAACTACAGTGAAAAGATATGTTGGACAAAGGTTACATTCAACCTAGTGTGTCTCCTTGGGGAGCACCAAATTTGTTTGTGAAAAAGAAGGATAGCACACTCAGGTTCTGCATAGACTATAAACAACTCAAAAAGATGACCATTAAGAATAAGTATCCCTTGCCAATGATTGATGAATTATTTGACCAATTAAGGGGTGCTACAAATTTCTCCAAGATTTAATTGAGGTCTGGATACCATCAAGTCCGAATTAAAGATGAAGACATTCACAAAAAAACCGTTAGGACAAGATATGGGCACTATGAATTTGTGGTGGTGCCATTTGGGCTTACCAATGCACCAACCACTTTTATGTGCTTAATGAATAATGTACTCAGTAAGATCTTAGATAGATTTGTGTTGGTTTTCATTGATGATATCCTAATCTATTCTAAGAGTAGGGAAGATCATGAATAACATCTCAAGTTAGTGCTTCAAATGCTAAGAGAACATCAACTCTATGAAAATTTTAGTAAGTGTGACTTCTTCCAAAAACAATTCAATTACTCAGGCCATGTTACCTCTGAAGAAGGAGTGGCAGTTGATCCTGAAAAGATCAAATCCATTATGGATTGGCCTACCCCAAAATATGTATCTGATATTAGATCATTTATGGGCCTAGCAGGATACTGTAGAAGGTAAATAAGGGGATTTTCCAAGACTGGTTGCCCAATCACCTCCCTTTAGAAAAAAGGGAGTTAAATTCATTTGGACATTAGAATGTGAAGAGATATTCCAACAGTTGAAACACATTCTAACCAATGCACATGTGTTGAAGATTGCAGACCCAAACAAGGATTTCCTTGTGTGTATAGATGCCTATAAGGAAGGGATCAGAGGAGTCCTTATGCAAGAAGGGCATGTGATTTGCTACGAATCTAGAAAATTGAATGTACATGAAATCAATTATGTGACCCACTATTTGGAATTGGATGCCATATTACATGCTTTAAAATTGTTGAGGCATTACCTCCTAGGTAGAATAGTTTTACTTATGACAGAACATAGTGGGTTGAGATATTTGTTTGATCAACCAAAACTCAATGCTAGGCAATCTAGGTGGATGGCTCTCCTCAGTGAGTTTAATTTTGAAATCAAACATATGAAAGGAAAAGAAAATAGGGTAGTTGATTCCCTTAGTATTAGTATGAAATCGATTCACTTGGAAACTATAAGCACCTGTGAATCGGACATCGAGGAGAGATTCAAAAGTGCACAAGAAACAAATAAAGTTTTCAAGACTGGGAAATCATACCTAGAGAAAGAGCCCACAGGGCTGAAGTATGAGGGCTATCAATTGTAGATAGATGGCATGATAACTTACAAAGGTAGGTTGTATATTCCAAATTGTGATGACTTGAAGAGGTTCATAATGGATGAACTACATAAAATACCATATACTAGTAATCTTGGTTATCAAAAAATGATCACAACCACTAGGAAATTGTTTAATTTTTCCAGACTGAAAAAAGAAATAGTTGATTACTTAGCTAAATGTCTGGAATGTCAACATGTTAAGAAAAAACATCGGAATCCAGTAGGGTTGTTGCATCCCCTACCAATCCTAGAATGGAAATGGGAAACCATCTCCATGGATTTCATCATAGGGTTGCCAAAATCAACCAAGCATAATGACGCCATTATGGTAGTTGTGGACAAACTGA
>JASDQU010435795.1:0-11025 GCA_032191745.1 Picea mariana
TGACAATGGTAGCAAAAGAAGACTGTCATTCATATCAAGATAAGAGTCTTAGTACATATGCCAAATTGTATCCAAAATGGAACCCCTGGTTCATATTCTACCCTTAGCTTTATAGCTTTACAAAGCAGTTCTAAGATCCTGAAAACAAGGATCAAACATACTAAAGATAGTAAATTAAAATTTAGTTGCAAAAGATGTGGGATGATCCCCAAAGATGAGGTCAATCCCAGATTTCATGGTCTTCCTCTTTTGTTGAATGCTGGTGTAGTGCAGGATAGCCTCCCAAGGCTGACTGATGACTCTTCCAAGAGATAAAATTCGAATTTGCTGAGGTGTGCTAAAATCTTGATTTTCTGCCTTTGAAAAAGATACCAAAAATCTTTGAAACACCTCCTCTTTCCATAATCTATCAAAAAAAAAACTATTGGATTTGTCTTGAAAATTCATCATATGTTCATTCGAAAAGGTTTCAAACCTTTTCAGATCAAAAAACTTCGATCTATGTAAAAACTTGATCATTCTGGAAATGACAGGCTTTTGGTGGTTAACTTGGAAAACTCCTGAGAAAATTATCTACCGAAAGTACAGTTTTCGGTGGTTAATGAACAGTCGTCCTGTTTGCCTAAACCACCGAAAAGGAAGGTTTTCCAGAAATAAACTACCTTGGGAAAAATCAAATTTCTCAGTCATGGAGAGTCTGTTTTGCATGCTTAAATAGTCGATCGACATCTACAAATCCTGAGCTTTCCAATGGTGCTTTCAAATCTGTATTTGGATCCCAGGAAGATAGTCAAATGTTCCCTACAATATTAGGAATCATTTTTTCAAAAATGCCAGTGCATTTTTTATTGCTAACAGCAACAAGATACGCTCCTTTGGTATTGCCCGTTCCTCTGCACGACCTTCCCAAAAATTATATAAAAAATTTGCCAAAATTCACTAGGGAAGGAGATCTGACCGCAACCTAACACATAAATTTCTTTGATCAATTCGCAGACATCCTAGGTCTCGAACATGAAGATGTGTATTCGAGGATTTTCGTCCAAACCTTCGAAGGCCAGGTCCGAACTTGGTTTCAGAGTCTACCTAGAGGATCTATCTTGTCCTATGATGCCTTGGAAGGTGATTTCCTTAGACAATGGGGCGAAAGAAAGGACCACCTATACTATTTAACCGAGTTTGGGTCTTTAAGAAAAAAGAGTTTAGAAACAGTTATGGAGTTTATTCAAAGATTCAACAAGTTGTATAACAAAATCCCAGTCGAGGTTAAACCATCCCAACCCACAACCAACGTAACTTTCACGAGGGCTTTCGAACCAGATTTTGCACTTCTTTTACGAGAAAGAATAGGAGCTACTCTAAACCGAATGCAAGATGACATTGTAGAAATTGAGTTAAATATGATGGATTCTGGTAAGTTAAAAGCTAAAGTAGAAGTGGGAAACCGAGAAACTAGATGCTTTAGAGAACAAGCGAGGTCGTCAGGGTCTAATAGATACACAGATGACAAAGTAGATGATATGGCCAGGGTAATTAAGGAATTGTCTAATAAGATATCCAGAATGGAGCTAGAACAAGCCAAAGCCGATTCTTTTGCCAAAAAGGATTTCAGGAGGAATCCCAATCCCCCAAACCAGCAAAGGCAGATAAAAAATGAAGATCAGAAAATACAAACTCCCCTAAAGAATGAAAATTTTATAGGAGGGAATGATCTCCAAGATTTCGTAGATTTAGAGGATGATGTCGCAAACTTGGGTGATGACTGCACACAATCTTATCTGACTAGAGAGGATTATGAAAAATCTCTAAACACTCAACAATCGTCTATTGAGGGTGAAGAAAGAGATTATACTGACCTTTGTAGTTATCAAGAAGAAACCGATATGATAATGGCTAAGGTCCAACCTAGGTATAACTTGAGATCTAAGAATAAGCCCATCTCAACTACTCAACCTAATAAAATTCTCCCGAGAGGTCAAACTTATGAGCCTACCCTGGAAGAAACCGTGTTACCTAAGAGTAAAGAAAAAGTAGTAAACGCGCAAGAACCCGAAGTGGAGAAGGTTGAGACTCAAACAGAGGAAACCAAATAGCTAATACAAATACACCTTTAACCAAGATCATGAGTAATAAGGTAGTCCAGACAAATAAGTTGGAAAAGAAGGATTCGGAAGTCCCAACTAGAGAAACAGACAAGGTGAGCAGAGTTTTCAGTTTCAAAAATGAGATAAATAAAATTAAGATACCAATTCCTCTGGTAGAATTAGCGAAAAACCCAGTTTATTGAAAGCAGATTACCAAAGTGATAGGCATTTCAGAGCTAGAAAGCCAATCTGACGTTTTGAAGTTGGAAGATGATAAGCCCAACATCACTTTTGGTTCACATTTTGAAGGAGCCAAAGACAATGTTGCTCCCTTTTATATCACTATAAACATGTATGATCAATTGCTACATAATTGCATGCTAGAATCCGGAGCCTCACATAATGTGATGCCTAAAATTATTATGGACAGATTGGGCCTCCAGATCACCAGACCCTATGGAGATCTTTACTCATTTGATTCAAGAAAATTTAAGTGCATGGGAATGATAAAGGATTTAGTAGTCACCCTGGCACAGGTCCCAGTTAAGAGCGTCTTGATGGATGTGGTCATTGCTTATATTCCCCCCAAGTACGGCTTACTATTGTCTAGGTCATGGGGATCCAAGATGGGGGTTCTCTTCAACTGGATATGACGTACGCCACGATTCATGTGTTTGGTGGGAAATTTACTCGGTTGTACAAGGAGACGAGGTTAGCATATACAGTAAGCGACCCTCAAAATCCGAACAATTTCCCTATTTACATTGCAGATCAAGATTTAGGAAATTGTATCTTATCTTTTGACGATTGTTTATATGGTTGCACAAAGGAAAACGATATAGAGCATGAAGAGTCAGGTTACATGACCGAGGATATGTGTAGCACCGGTATCTGGAAAATGTTTTTTGACTGTGCCTTGTCATGCGAAGGAGCTGGTGCAGGATTGCTTTTTGTGGCACCCAAAGAAAGGTTCATTGTCCCTTTTTCTTACAGACTACAATGGGATATAGATTATACTAACAATGTTTGTGAATACGAAGCCTTGGTCTTAGGATTAGAAGCTACCAAGAGGCTAAAAATAAAAAACCTAGAGGTATACAGAGATGTGGAGTTGATAGTCAAACAAATAAATCGGCAATACCAGGCCAAGCATCCCAAATTAAGATCATACAGAAATTGTGCCTGGGATCTAATGGAAAAAGATCTCTCATCTATAAATGTCCACTTCATCCCACGCACAGAAAACTTACAGGCTGATGCATTAGCTAAAGAAGATTCAACTTTCACTCCTCCTACAACCTTTAAATTGAAGTATCACATAGAGATAAGACACAGACCTTCTATACCTGATAATATCCAGCACTAGCAGGTTTTTGAGGATGATGAACAAATTAAGAAGTTTCTTGAAGCAGTAGGCGAATTTTCTGAAACTCACGCGGATCAAGAAATTCAGAACGATCTTATATGGATCATGTAGGAAGGAGAGGACCCTCAAGATTTCCAAGACAAAATCGCAAATCATTGCATGCTGGTCCTTAAAAATAACCAGATTCTGAAAGGATTGATCCCTCTGGAAAGAATGTTTGATCAAAATGACATACCTGTAAAATCCACCTTACAACGCCAACTAGAAGAGGTTGAGGACTGTGACATAGGAACCAAAGAAGAGTCCAGGATGGTTAAAATATCTAAACTCCTCCCCCCTAAAATAAAAGGAAAGTATAAGGACCTACTCAAACAATTTAAAGATGTTTTCGCCTGGTCTTACGACGAGTTAAGAACCTACGACACTACCGTGATCGATCAAAAAATACCTCTAAAGCCTGGGGTCAAACCCTTTAGAAAAAATCTTAGGCAGATCAACCCCATGTTATTGCCTATGGTCGAGAGAGAAGTGAAGAAGATTTTAGAAGCAAAAATTATAGTACCTCTGAGATATTCCGACTGGGTGGCAAACCTAGTCCCAATCAGAAAAAAGAGTGGGGAAATTAGACTGTGCGTGGATTTCATAAATCTAAATAAGTCATCTCTTAAAGACAACTATCCGCTGCCTAAAATGGATCACATGATAGAAAAGGTAGTTGGGGCTAGCTCCAAAAGTCTTACCATCATAACCTTGATAGCCGAAATCGCAAGATGCTTGTTTTAGTAGCCCGGGTTAATGTTAAAGGTAAAAAGTTTAGCAACGGTTAATCTCTGTCGGGAATTCGCAACTCGACATGTTTTCCCTCAAAAGATATACCTTCGAAGCCCTGAATCGCAAAGTCGCGATATAAACAAAAATGTAATTAATTAAACACTTAATCCGGTTTTATCTTCCAATCTAATTAGATCATATCATCGTGATCTCGCAATTTCACAACTCGACATACAAGCCTCCCAAAAGCTATACCTTTGAAGCCCCAAATCGCGAAGTCGCGATATAAACAAAAACGTAATTAATTAAACACTTAATCCGGGTTACGTTTTTTTATTAACCAAAGCTAGTTATCGCAATCTTGGATTTTAGAGGTTTAAAGGGTTAAAGTGAAAACTCCCGATGAGACGAATGTCGAAAGATTAATTAACATTTAAAAGGGCCTGATTAATTAAGCTAAGCCAGCATTTCCCATGTTTTAATACGAAAATTAATATGCACAGTCTATGAAGAAAATTTAAAATTTTCTTGTGCCAACTTGCATTACGAACTGTCAAAATCTATGACATTAATTGGAAAGAGGCGAATCGACAAGTAAGGATTTGGTTTTTATTGCTAAATTTATATTTAAGAACGATTTGACCGTTTTGTTTCTAAGGACGACCTAGTTTTAAATGGTCAAAGGCATGGGTCTTTTATTTGTTGTCACAAATTACATTTCTATTCTATGCAGAGAAAACTTTTTTGAGCGAACTAATCTCTGTATGTATACATGTTTTTATCGCAGGAGAGATAAAGTAGAATCCCCCGCCATGGCCCTGCAAAAAGCGTCTAAATCCACTGTTGAGGTTTTAGGACAAGGTTCAGACAACGTTTCTAATACTTCACCTCAAAGTGTCGACTCGGTCAGGACCTGGTCATATATTTCTGAGGTTCTACAATCCGAATTGGTAGATGGTTTGGATGATTCCAGTGACAATGAAAAAAGATGACCTAATCACCAAATACAAGATCGTCGTCCAGGCTCAAATGCATAAAGTAGCGGCTAGGCCACATCTGCTCCTTACTAAGATATGGTCTGGTGGGCATTAGACCATGTAGATATACCAACCAGAACCATTGTCAACGAGCAGAAATTCACTATTGGGACTTTCAGACCCGAACAATTGCAGGCTATGTACAAGTTGCCTACCATGTCAGACTTGGTATACAATGTTGAATTCCTGGAAAATTTTAAATAGAATGAATGTGTGCAATACGACAAGAGTATGTCCAGTTTAATCTAAGATTGGGTTTCACACCGTGCGAAGTTCAGGGCGGATAGTAATGGTATATATTCAATATCTTCTCTGGAACCACACTTTAAATATGTAGCTATGATGACCTGCAGATTATATGGGAGAGAGGACACCACACATTTTTTCCTTCAGTGAGTATGTCTAATTCATTCAGTCACCAAATTCTGTTCCTTCGATTGGGCTAAAATACTATCTGATAGTTTGACCAGTCGAGTTACAGAGTATCGAGCGCAGAAGGAGAGCGGAAAGATCGCTTCATTCTTTATTTCCGTGTATATCATGGACGCTGTGTGTTTTCTGATGCCTTTTCTCTTAATGAGTTGGAGCTCGACTCCATCAGAGGCTGAGCCCATCGATGTATACCATTCAAAACTGTGGGAAAACAAAGCTTCGGATTTTGTGTATGAAATCTTCAACTGGGTAATGGTACCGCTGGATGTCACTATCTTCGGCCACCCGCCACCCAGGATCTCAGACAGTATCATGGTAAACCTGAGTAGTATAGCCGACTGGTACGTGGAAGCAAAATTTTCATATCTCAGTGTTTTCGGCGCTTTTTTTCCTTTGCATGCCTTACCATTATTCATACCCGACAGGCTGGCTTGTCGTGAGATTGCCAGGAAAATAGTAATCGGTGGCGTGAGCAAGGAACTTAAGGGATATTCTAAAAAGGTATGGCCACCTTTTCCTATTCATTTAAATTCCTATTCTTTGTTAGATTTCAGGCATGCTAAAGCTGAGGCAGTAGCCCTGGAAGACCTGAAATTGGTTCAGATCGAATTCAAGAAGCACGATCCACATAGGGTCGTAAGTAATCACTTAGCCAATTGCAAGCTTAAAAGGTTTGAGCATGAAAATTCACCCTCAGATGACATTTTTTGAGGTACGAGATCTTATGCTGAGGTTTTGGCTTGGATATAAGCCCTGGTGCCCGAAGAGAGGGCCGATGTTTTAAAATTCAAACAACATTGGTGGAGTTGTCTTCCCCCAGTATTGTGGGGTGAGAATCCAATAACAGCAGAGGTGAAGCAAAAAGAAGCCGAAGGCTCGAAAGATTCAACACCCAGACAAGAAGAACACCAGGACAGGGAAGGGCAAACTAGGAGCCCGAAACCAGAAATGAAAAATCCTGATCCACCGAAAAAGCAGACTCCAATTGCCACTCTAGGCCAATCAGCTAAGCAAATTGGAGATCCCATCACCTCCATTACTCCCTTATAGTCAACTAAAGGGAACATAGACTCAGGATGGATTTTCAATGAGGAATTGAGACCTATAAGGATGGAAGAACTCCCTCCAAATGAGTTCTTTTTTGATAAAAAGAGAAAAGTTGTGGTAAAAAGAGAATTCTATCAAGAAGCAGGATCAACAGCCAAAACATTTAAGGTGTTGAACGATGGGAAAGATATGAAGAAAGAAGAATTTGTGATAGAAATAATCAGAACATTAGGGGTGTTTGCTACGACAAACCAATTTTCAGTCGGGGTTTTGAAAAATCAGCTGAAGTGAAAAAATCGCCTCATCAAAACCTTAGAAGATAAACTAGCCACAGCAGAGGAAGCTGCCCAGTACCAGGCGAAGACAGGAATAGAACAAGAAAGAATGGACGATAAAAAGGAAATCAAGCTGCTCAAAGTTAAGCTTGAACAAGAAGAGCTGGTAGCTCAGACCAGTCAAATACAGGTAGGCCAGCAAAGATACTTTATAGGGAAGCTACAGGGTAGATTAGAGTTCGCCAAAAGCCAAGTTATAAATATCGGGATATTCCAGTCCCACGCTATGGAGATTCAGAGCAGAGTTTCTGCAGCCCAGCGAAGTTTACTTGCCAAGGTAGAGACGATTCGGGACAACTGCCTGCTTGTTGATCAAGTATTGGAAAACTTATCTGTCAGAGAGAGAGAAGATGGAGCAGCTCGAGTCACATTTCAAGAGGCTGTAATAGCTACAACAAACAGGGAATCGGCAAATAGTTCCGATTTTTCCATTTTGGAACAGACCCGAGGTAATATTTTGTTGAAGGAATGGGAACGCAGCATATCAGAAGGTAAATTGCAAGCCAAAAAGGTAAGGAAATCCTGTGAAGAGGTTTTCAGTTCTATAGATGGAAATCTGTTAGGCACTGATAGTGAGAGCAATGTTGAGACACTAATCCAAATGAATATAGTGAAACTCTCGCTTGATATAAATGAGAAAGAAGAAAGAGATTTGGCCGAAGTCTCACAAGTAACTCTGGCAGACATAGTTCAAATAAATAAATGGATTATTAAACCAAGTGTGTGATTGTGCACTATCGACACCCTAGACCAACAGATGGAAGAAAGGTTACCACAATTAGAGATTGTTATATTTTTTAGGCCAATTGTCAAGTGGAACCTTCTAGGTTGATATCTCGGCTGGTGGAAAAATGTGTCACTTGTACCGAGCATGCAAAGGGACTGGCTTCTGGTACCAAATAAAGAAAGAGATAAAGAAATGAAACGATTGATCTCCTTCTTGTTGTAACTGAAAATTCTGGAATGATTGAGATTCCATCATATGTAAATCTGTATAAATACACAATAGAAGGAAGGAACAAAGGCTGGACCTTTTGGGTCGATTGTAATAGAAATTTCTCCCTCGAGAGTTAATATAAATAAAATCTGAAGATTCTCGATTCTGTCACGACTATGTTATGAGTTTGTTTCCTTGTATTCCATATCTAATTTCATTTCATATACATATCTGATGAATGTTTCGCTATAATTTAGTACAACCTCAACCATAGTTAATAAATTTTAGTTTTCTATATTATTTACTGTTTTTCCTTTGTACCGACTATCAGTAGGTATAAGACCAGTGAACACTTTAGATTTCTATATATATTTTTATGCTTCATCAGGTTATTTCTTTATCTGTTTCTTCCTCTGTTAACAAGTGAGATTCTCCCTTGATAGAAGCCTTACATGATAGACATCTTAATGTTTTCTTACACCTCATACACATTTATTAAAATATAACCCAGTTACGGGAAAGGGCCTTTGGTTTGCACCCTGTTTTCACTACCGAAGTTATAAACTCTCCTTTATACGACTGAAATCGAGACAGCATCTAAAAAGTTTTGATATTTTCTTACCATTCTATTCCTCCATGACTATCCCTGTGACAAGACAGCCTAATATTGAACCCGGACTATCAGATCAAACACATATTGCCTTGAATCTTTTTGATATTATTCTTAAAACAGTCACTACCTGGGTAGAACTTGAACGTCCATGGGCAGCGATTGAAAGGGACATAAACATCCAGGAACAGTTGGAATCTAGACAACAACCTAGAAATCAGCCCTAGCTTCCCTTGTCGGAGGTTGAAATTTTTTCCTTCTCTACTCCTTACTCACTTTCGGATGCCTAGACACTGTACTTCTAAGCCTTAAGTACAGACTCTGGAACAACAACCCCCACAGTCAATTATTGGCAACTCAAACAATAATACGTTTACATTTTCCACATTCCTTAGCATGGTAATTCCTATTTTATGATTAATTACAAATCGGGGGAAACGGGGATATTACAATTCCMTCCCCCTTAAAGGAACATTGTCCTCGATGTYCTTCCTCAAAAACACCTGTCATGCCTTTCTCATTCAGTTKTTTCAKAAATATTGATCTTTCTCTCTCGGCCGGGTCCTTTTTCAGACCCTTAATCTTTGTCACCTACTTTTAGTAATTCTTGGACAATCAAGCACGTTAATCATAGTCTTATGTGAAATCATTGCATAAAAATTTCTAGGAAATTTTTCATAATCTTAGCACAACAATTATCTCTACAGTTTATGGATTTGTATCCACATGGTTGTTTTGTTATCCATGATCATTGTTTTTCCTTGATGTACCCATTGGGTGCATGATCCTAATCAATAGTTTACAATAACTATAAATATTTCATCTTCCTTGAGGTCACTCACCCTCCAGGCCCTGGCTCAGGCATCCCCTTCTTTGCTATACAGTCCCTCAGGTGATCCATCTTTCCTTGCCAAGGTTTTCTCGCATAGGAAGAACTACCCACCATGTGCATGATCCCAATAGTTTAATAGAACTATTAAGGCATCCTCTTCCTTGCGGTCACTCACCCTCCAAGCCCAAGCTCAGGCATCCCCTTCACTATTATACAGTCTCTCAGGTGATCCATCTTGCCCTGCCAAGGTTTTCTCGCACAGGAAGAATTCCAGAGACCCTATCGAGTCTTACAATTGAGGTGTCCCTTGGAATTTCTTTGTCAAGGCATCCCTCTGGCTTGTGTTGCCTCAACACAATATATTTTAGGTGAACATGGCTTACCATGGGGTTCTCATGGCTTAGCAGTAGCCATTTTTCATGCTTTTACAGCTTAACAGCCTTCCAGCTCAGCTAAAGTTAGGGATGAAGGTTACTCTCCTTCTCCCGGGCCAGTCTTTATTTCATTCGATCAGATTATACTCTTTCTCACCCATATCACAGGCATATAAAAATTCACAAGACATCATCATAAATTTTAAATTCAAAATTTTCTTGTGACTATGTGACCCACAGATATCCAAATTCCACATTTTGTTCCCATATTTGTTTTCATATTTGTTCCGCACAGGAACCAGATTCATAATTATGGGACTTTCCTTCCCACAACGGTTTGGCCAGGGATGATTTTAAGGATGTGAGTTTATTTTAAAATGTAGAAACCTTGGTGAATCTTACTAATCCTTCATATGCCAACTTTAAATGTTTGGCGATATTTTTGTAAAAATATTAAAATTTCTACGGATTTTATATAGTTTTTATAAAATTTTGGCGATTTTTAAGTTAAAATCATTTTATCCTATAGAGTTTGGGTGAATCATTTTTAAAATAGCAAATCTCGTTTATGGAAAAACCACGGAAAATTATCCCATGAGCGAAATTTAGCCCCTAAAATCATCCATGGGTTTGGCTCAGCAGGCAATTGGTCTTCCTTATGGATTACAATGCTACCATATTCAAGACTCCTTTACTTCCTGCACTTTCAACTTCAATCACCCAAAAAATTGTTAGTTTCCATGCATGTGCATTTTATTGTATCTTTATAACGTAATCACAAACAATTTCAGAATTGTGCATACTAACAATCAAATTCACTTTCTCAAAAAAGGAAATATCATTCCTTCCAGTTTGGCTCAGTAGGCAATTGGTCTTCCTTAGGGGCTTACAATACTGCCATATCCAAGACCCATTTCTTCCTCCAATTTCAACATTCCTCAACCAAACAAACTGTTAGTTTTCATGCACATTACCTTTTCAAAATCAAGCATACTAATAGTCCAAGTCATCATCATCTTTTCAAGGATACAAAGCAAAAGGATACATCATCCCTTACCTATGCACCATTTCATCCTACCAAATTTTTTCAAAATGTAATTTAGATATCAATTGACCTTAATGAATGTGTCAACATTCGTGGCCACATTCATACCCAATGCACCTTTGCATTGATTTTAGGTTTCCCACACTCTACGACAA
>JASDQU010435795.1:27701-52707 GCA_032191745.1 Picea mariana
CCACCTTAGTAACTGTTGAGAAATTGATTAGTGAGCTACAAGCTTATATATATATCTTGGATTACATTTTGAAAGCATCATGTAATGAGTAGAAGACTAATGAATGAATAAAGGAGTATGTTTGATTGAATAGGCTTGGTTGAAGCCATGTTAAGAAAAGGTAGGGAGGTCCTTAGATATAACTCAACTGGGATGAAAAGTCCCAGGCAGTGTAGAAAGAACTGGAAGAATGGGAGATCCCCTAACTCCCTTCTTTCTATGTGCTATGTTTCCTCTGGAATGAGAAAGCTGATTTACTGATAAAAGTAAATGTCTTGACACCATAGTGATGCTGATTGTATTACTACATAAACAATTGAGAATTGTCTGTATTTCATTCATGGAAACCATTGAGGATAATGTGATGAAGTGCATAAAGATATGCTAGGGCATGTTGAAAAAGATTTATGGATTTGAATGTTATGATACCTGTATTCTTATTTGACATTTCAACGAATGATGCATGTTGTGTATAGAAAAGAATTGGAATAGGTAAGGAAGACAGTTACCAATAATGGGCAACCTCAAGCAGAGGGTGACCATGGGAAGGCTGCAGTCGAAAGATCATTGATAGGATTGTGAAAATCCCGCTAAAGCACTACTGATGAGGTAAAAATCAGAAAGAGGGTGCTAGCAGCCAAGAACAGTTGTATGCCATGGATACCCAAGTAGGGTATGATTTGGGAAGGATAACCCGAATGTTGGAGGTATGAACCTCTAGCCGTGAAGGCCAATTGTATGATGCGGGAGCATCTGAGCCAAATGATCTCTGATTGACTCAAAAGGTCAAAAACCTTTACGAAGAGATCGTAGAAATCCCTTCGATCAAATACAGATCGAGGTCACGAAGATCGCGAAGGAAAGCCCCGATCGAATCAGGTTGATCAAGAACCTGATAGAGAAAGTAAACACGAGCTGTTCATCGAAAGGAAACCGATCTCAGTCATCAGATCGACTTCAAGATCCATTGAAGTTAATGGGTCAAATGCCAGTCGTTCAATAAGATCGATGACCCGTAATCATTGCAGAGATCGGAAGGAGAATTAAACCACAAGCTAGTTGAGGTTCCACAATCCCTTGCAAGCGTTGGATCTCTGGGAAGACAGATATTCACCGTCGAATTGAAGACAAGAGGTTTAGCTAGGATCATAGCACTCAGATACGAGAGCTGCAAGGATAGCACCAAAACGAATAGAGATGAGGTCACAACTCTCGATCGCGTGGAGAGAAAACAGAGTCCATCCGGGCCAGTTAGACTGTGGTCGTGGGGATTGGTTCTGTGGGAATAAAGGTGCTCATAGTTAGCACATTGCATGGAATGAATTGAGGGAATGCATGTCACATAAGAGGGTAGACAATGGATTTTCAGTAAGGAAGGAGGACCTTCCAATGTTTTAATTACATTATGAAAGCGCTGAAGGAAAACAAATTTGGGTGGCCATGAGTGGTGGCACCCTGGTTATTAATGGAGGAAGAATGCTTAAAGGCATTCATGTGAAAATTTTGAGTTTCAGGGGTACTGATTTGGGATCGTGATCAACATATGGCAGGAAGTATGGTCTTGCTATAACAATGAATGAGAATGAATAAAACATATGGTGAAAAGTTGGGCTAAGCTCCAACGCACCATGACCAAGTACTTGTCGTAGAGTGTGGGAAACCTAAAATCAATGCAAAGGTGCATTGGGTATGAATGTGGCCACGAATGTTGACACATTCATTAAGGTCAATTGATATTTGAATTACATTTTGAAAAAATTTGGTAGGCTGAAATGGTGCATAGGTAAGGGATGATGTATCCTTTTGCTTTGTATCCTTGAAAAGATGATGACGACTTGGACTGTTAGTATGCTTGATTTTGAAAAGGTAATGTGCATGAAAACTAACAATTTGTTTGGTTGAGGAATGTTGAAATTGCAGGAAGAAATGGGTGTTGGATATGGCAGTATTGTAAGCCCCTAAGGAAGACCAATTGCCTACTGAGCCAAACTGGAAGGAATGATATTTCCTTTTTGAGAAAGTGAATTTGATTGTTAGTATGCACAATTCTGAAATTGTTTGTGATTACATTATAAAGATACAATAAAATGCACGTGCATGGAAACTAACAATTTTTTGGGTGATTGAAGTTGAAAGTGCAGGAAGTAAAGGATTCTTGAATATGGTAGCGTTGTAATCCATAAGGAAGACCAATTGCCTGCTGAGCCAAACCCATGGATGATTTTAGGGGCTAAATTTCGCTCATGGGATAAATTTCCATGTTTTTTCCATAAACGAGATTCGCTATTTTAAAAATGATTCGCCCAAATTCTATAGGATAAAATTATTTTAACTTAAAAATCACCAAAATTTTATAAAACTATATAAAATCCGTAGAAATTTTAATATTTTTACAAAAATATCGCCAAACATTTAAAGTTGGCATATGAAGGATTAGTAAGATTCGCTAAGGTTTCTACATTTTAAAATAAACTCACATCCTTAAAATCATCCCTGGCCAAACCGTTGTGGGAAGGAAAGTCCCATAATTATGAATCTGGTTCCTGTGCAGAACAAATATGAAAACAAATATGGGAAGAAAATGTGGAATTTGGATATCTGTGGGTCACATATTTACAAGAAAATTTTGAATTTAAAATTTATGATGATGTCTTGTGAATTTTTATATGCCTATGATATGGGTGAGAAAGAGTATAATCTGATCGAATGAAATAAAGACTGACTCGGGAGAAGGAGAGTAACCTTCATCCCTAACTTTAGCTGAGCTGGAAGGCTGTTAAGCTGTAAAAGCATGAAAAATGGCTACTGCTGAGCCATGAGAACCCCATGGTAAGCCATGATCACCTAAAATATATTGTATTGAGGCAACACAAGCCAGAGGGATGCCTTGACAGCGAAATTCCGAGGGACACCTCAATTGTAAGACTCGATAGGGTCTCTGGAATTCTTCTTGTGCGAGAAAACCTTGGCAGGGCAAGATGGATCACCCGAGGGATTGTATAACAGTGAAGGGGATGCCTGAGCTTGGGCTTGGAGGGTGAGTGACCGCAAGGAAGAGGATACCTTAATAGTTCTTGTAAACTATTGGGATCATGCACATGGTGGGTAGTTCTTCCTATGCGATAAAACCTTGGCAAGGCAAGATTGATCACCTGAGGGACTGTATAGCAAAGAAGGGGATGCCTGAGCCAGGGCCTGGAGGGTGAGTGACCTCAAGGAAGATGAAATGTTTATAGTTATTGTAAACTATTGATTAGGATCATGCACCCAATGGGTACGTCAAGGAAAAACAATGATCATGGATAACAAAACAACCATGTGGATACAAATCCATAAACTGTAGAGATAATTGTTGTGCTAAGATTATGAAAACTTTCCTAGAAATTTTTATGCAATGATTTCACATAAGACTATGATTAACGTGCTTGATTGTCCAAGAATTACTAAAAGTAGGTGACAAAGATTAAGGGTCTGAAAAAGGACCCGGCCGAGAGAGAAAGATCAATATTTATGAAAAAACTGAATGAGAAAGGCATGACAGGTGTTTTTGAGGAAGGACATCGAGGACAATGTTCCTTTAAGGGGGAGGGAATTGTAATATCCCCGTTTCCCCCGATTTGTAATTAATCATAAAATAGGAATTACCATGCTAAGGAATGTGGAAAATGTAAATGTATTATTGTTTGAGTTGGAAATAATTGACTGTGGGGGTTGTTGTTCCAGAATCTGTACTTAAGGCTTAGAAGTACCGTGTCTAGGCATCCGAAAGTGAGTAAGGAGTAGAGAAGGAAAAAATGTCAACCTCCGGCAAGGGAAGCTAGGGCTGATTTCTAGGTTGTTGTCTAGATTCGAACTGTTCCTGGATGTTTATGTCCCTTTCAATCTCTGCCCACAGACGTTCAAGTTCTACCCAGGTAGTGGCTGTTTTAAGAATAATATCAAAAAGATTCAAGGCAATATGTGTTTGATCTAATAGTCCGGGTTCAATATTAGGTTGTCTTGTCACAGGGATAGTCATGGAGGAATAGAATGGTAAGAAAATCTCAAAACTTTTTAGATGCTGTCTCGATTTCAGTCGTATAAAGGAGAGTTTATAACTCCGGTAGTGAAAACAGGGTGCAAACCAAAGGCCCTTTCCCGTAACTGGGTTATATTTTAATAAATGTGTATGAGGTGTAAGAAAACATTAAGCTGTCTATCATGTAAGGCTCCTATCAAGGGAGAATCTCACTTGTTAACAGAGGAAGAAACAAATAAAGAAATAACCTGATGAAGCATAAAAATATATATAGAAATTTAAAGTGTTCACTGGTCTTATACCTACTGATAGTCGGTACAGAGGAAAAACAGTAAACAATATAGAAAACTAAAATTTATTAACTATAGTTGAGGTTGTACTAAATTATAGCGAAACATTCATCAGATATGTATATGAAATGAAATTAGATATGGAATACAAGGAAACAAACTCATAACATAGTCGTGACGGAATCGAGAATCTTCAGATTTTCTTTATATTAACTCTCGAGGGAGAAATCTCTATTTCAATCGACCCAAAAAGGTCCAGCCTTTGTTCCTTCCTTCTATTGTGTATTTATACAGATTTACATATGATGGAATCTCAATCGTTCCAGGATTTTCAGTTACAACAAGAAGGAGATCAATCATTTCATTTCTTTATCTCTGTCTTTATTTGGTACCAGAAGCCTGTCCCTTTGCATGCTCGGTACAAGTGACACATTTTTCCACCAGCCGAGATATCAACCTAGAAGGTTCCACTTGACAATTGGCCTAAAAAATATAATAATTGTGGTAACCTTTCTTCCATCTGTCCGTCTAGGGTGTCGATAGTGCACAATCACACACTTAGTTTAATAATCCATTTATTTATTTGAACTATGTCTGCCAGAGTTACTTGTGAGACTTCGACAAAATCTCTTTCTTATTTCTCATTTATATCAAGCGAGAGTTTCGCTATATTCATTTGGCTTAGTGTCTCAACATTGCTATCGCTATCAGTGCCTAACAGATTTCCATCTATAGAACTGAAAACCTCTTCACAGGATTTCCTTACCTTTTTGGCTTGCAATTTACCTTCTGATATGCTGCGTTTCCATTCCTTCAACAAAATATTACCTCGAGTCTGTTCCAAAATGGAAAACTCGGAACTATTTGCCGATTCCCTATTTGTTGTAGCTATTACAGCCTCTTGAAATGTGACCCGAGTTGCTCCATCTTCTCTCTTTCTGACAGATAAGTTTTCCAATACTTGATCAACAAGCAGGCAGTTGTCCCGAATCATCTCTACCTTGGCAAGTAAACCTCGCTGGGTTGCAGAAACTCTGCTCTGAATCTCCATAGCCTGGGACTGGAATATCCCGATATTTATAACTTGGCTTTCGGTGAACTCTAATCTACCCTGTAGCTTCCCTATCAAGTCTCTTTGCTGGCCTACCTGTATTTGACTGGTCTGAGCTACCAGCTCTGCTTGTTCAAGCTTAACTTTGAGCATCTTGATTTCCTTTTTATCGGCCATTCTTTCTTGTTCTATTCCTGTCTTCGCCTGGTACTGGGCAGCTTCCTCTGCTGTGGCTAGTTTAGCTTCTAAGGTTTTGATGAGGCAATTTTTTCGCTTCAGCTGATTTTTCAAAACTCCGACTGAAAATTGGTTTGTCGTAGCAAACGCCCCTAATGTTCCGATTATTTCTGTTGCGAATTCTTCTTTCTTCATATCTTTCCCATCGTTCAACACCTTAAATGTTTTGGCCGTTGATCCTGCTTCTTGATAGAATTCTCTTTTTACCACAACTTTTCTCTTTTTATCAAAAAAGAACTCATTTGGAGGGATTTCTTCCATCCTTATAGGTCTCAATTCCTCATTGAAAATCCATCCTGCGTCTATGTTCCCTTTAGTTGACTGTAAGGGAGTAATGGAGGAGATGGGATCTCCGATTTTCTTAGCTGATTGGCCTAGAGTGGCAACTGGAGTCTTCTTTTTCGGCGGATTGGGATTTTTCATTTCTGGTTTCGGGCTCCCAGTTTTCCCTTCCCTGTCTTGGTGTTCTTCTTGTCTGGGTGTTGAATCTTTCGAGCCTTCGACTTCTTTTTGCTGCACCTCTGTTGTTATTGGATTCTCACCCCACAATACTGGGGGAAGACAACTCTGCCAATGTTCTTTGAATTTTAAAACATCGGCCCTCTCTTCGGGTGCCAGTGCTTATATCCAAGCCAAAACCTCAGCGTAAGATCTCGTGCCTCAAAAAATGTCATCCGAGGGTGAATTTTCGTGCTCGAACCTTTTAAGCCCACAACTGGCTAAGTGATTACTTACGACCCTATGTGGATCGTGCTTCTTGAATTCGATCTGAACCAATTTCAGGTCTTCCAGGGCTGCTGCCTCAGCTTTGGCATGCCCGAAATCTAACAAAGAATAGGAATTTAAATGAATAGGAAAAGGTGGCCATACCTTTTTAGAATATCCCTTAAGTTCCTTGCTCACGCCATCGATTACTGTTTTCCTGGCAATCTCACGACAAGCCAGCCTGTCGGGTATGAATAATGGTAAGGCATGCGGAGGAACAAAAGCGCCAAAAACATTGAGATATGAAAATTTTGCTTCCACGTACCAGTCGGCTATACTGCTCAGGTTTACCATGATACTGTTTGAGATCCTGGGTGGCGGGTGGCCGAAGATAGTGACATGCAGCGGTACCATTACCCAGTTGAATATTTCATACACAAAATTCGAAGCTTTTTTTTCCCACAGCTTTGAATGGTAGACATGGATGGGCTCAGCCTCCGATGGAGTCCAGCTCCAACTCATTAAGGGAAAAGGCATCATAAAACACACGGCGTCCAAGATATACACGGACATAAAGAATGAAGCGATCTTTCCGCTCTCCTTCTGCGCTCGATACTCTGTAACTCGACTGGTCAAACTATCAGATAGTAGTTTAGCCCAGTCAAAGGAACAACCTTCGGTGACTGCATGAATTAGACATACTCACTGAAGGAAAAAATGTTTGGTGTCCTCTCTCCCATATAATCTGCAGGTCATCATAGCTACATATTTAAAGTGTGGTTCCAGAGAAGATACTGAATATATGCCATTACTATTCGCCCTGAACTTCGCACGGTGTGAAACCCAATCTTTGATTAAACTGAACATACTCTTGTTGTATTGCACACATTCATTCTGTTTAAAATTTT
Organism: Picea mariana; assembly: GCA_032191745.1. NCBI lineage: Eukaryota > Viridiplantae > Streptophyta > Pinopsida > Pinales > Pinaceae > Picea > Picea mariana. The sequence goes on from JASDQU010435795.1 coordinate 34,950, forward strand.
CTAGGAATTCAACATTGTATACTAAGTCTGACATGGTAGGCAACTTGTACATAGCCTGCAATTGTTCGGGTCTGAAAGTCCCAATAGTGAATTTCTGCTCATTGACGATGGTTCTGGTTGGTATATCTACATGGTCTAATGCCCACTGGACCATATCTTAGTAAGGGAGCAGATGTGGCCTAGCCGCTACTTTATGCATTTGAGCCTGGACGACGATCTTGTATTTGGTGATCAGGTCGTCTTTTTTCATTGTCACAAGAATTATCCGAACCATCTACCAATTCGGACTATAGAACCTGAGAAATATATGACTAGGTCTTGACCGAGTCGACACTTCGAGGTGAAGTATCAGAAACGTTGTCAGAACCTTTTCCTGAAACCTCAACAGTGGATTTAGACGCTTTTTGCGGGGCCATGGCGGGGGATTCTACTTTATCTCTCCTGCGATAAAAACATGTATACATACAGAGATTAGTTCGCTCAAAAAAGTTTGCTCTGCGTAGAATAGAAATGTAATTTGTGACAACAAATAAAAGACCCTTGCCTTCGACCATTTAAAACTAGGTCGTCCTTAGAAACAGAACGGTCAAATCGTTCTTAAATATAAATTTAGCAATAAAAACCAAATCCTTACTTGTCGATTCGCCTCATTTCCAATTAATGTCATAGATTTTGACAGTTCGTAATGCAAGTTGGCGCAAGAAAATTTTTAATTTGCCTTGTAGACTGTGCTTATTAATTTTCGTATTAAAACATGGGAAATGCTGGCTTAGCTTAATTAATCAGGCCCGTTTAAATGTTAATTAATCTTTTGACATTCGTCTCATCGGGAGTTTTCACTTTAACCCTTTAAACCTCTAAAACCCAAGATTGCGATAACTAGCTTTGGTTAATAAAAAACGTAACCCAGATTAAGTGTTTAATTAATTACGTTTCTGTTTATATCGCGACTTCGCGATTCGGGGCTTCAAAGGTATAGCTTCTGGGAGGCTCGTATGCCGAGTTGCGAAATCGCGAGATCACGATGATATGATCTAATTAGATTGGAAGATAAAACCGGATTAAGTGTTTAATTAATTACATTTTTGTTTATATCGAGACTGCACGATTTAGGGCTTCGAAGGTATATCTTTTGAGGGAAAACATGCCGAGTTGCGAATTCCCGACAGAGATTAACTGTTGCTAAAATTTTTACCTTTAACATTAACCCGGGCTACTAAAACAAGAATCTTGCGGTTTCAGCTATTGGGGTTATGACGGTAAGACTTTTGGAGCTAGCAAACATGGAGACACGAAATCCCGATGATGCTTAACTGTGGTTTAGAGTATCTTTGCTCTCGGTATTGATCTGGGTAAAAAATTTTAAAACTATTTCGTCGTTTCACCCCTCGGGACTTGTAAACTATGTGATCTATAACTTCCGACATGCGACGTCCCGAGGTAAAAAAGGAGAGACTCGTTTAAACAATTAAAAAATAAATCTTGCCTTAAGAGTATGATAACCGTCGCTGCTTGCGTGATGAGACTTCTGAGATTTGGGGAAAATAAAGGAAAATAGTAAAACCAGCTTTCGAATTCAAGCATTAAGATATAAAATTTTAAAAAGGCTAAAATACAGAGGTGGCTCCAACATAGGCTCCAACTAGGGATCCCGTTTTCCTGCAAGATGGGAAGAACAATAGACCACGTGCCTATAATGGGTAAATGGAGTTAATGGATTTAATCCAACAAAAATGTTCCTTAGAACAGGATACCGAAGGGGAAAGGGATTTCGTTTTTTACTTTCGAAAAGCTTTTAAAAAATCAGATACTTTTTAAACTTAGTTGTATTCCCTTTCATGAATTTCTCCTTCTTGTTATTGAATTCAAGTCTGCATTAAGACAATCAAAACAATTCTGGGAGACCCCCCATATCTTGTGGCTATCGGTTGCATCAAAAGAAACGAATTACATGTTTTTAATCAGGAAGCCTTGTCTGAACTTGGGATGTAGATCGGGTTTTGAAAAAAATGGTTACGAGAGCATAGTGATATTCATGTATAACAGCCTTGTAGATATCTCAGATATTGCTTCACTGCCAGCAAGCCTGTTCAGTACCCCGGTGAAGTTATCTGGCCCTTTTTACTGAATTTCCTTTCAACACTTCGGAATATATTTATGCATTTAAATGTTGAGACGAGGGCAATCATTTCTGAATTTCCTTTCACCACCTGTCTTATAATTTTCTTTTTAGAGCGTGAAGTGGGGTCAATCAGTTTGTATGAGGGTTGATATCTGTGTAACATTTTGCATTATAGGTCTGCCAACTTACTTTGATTACTTGATACCAACCTTCCCTTAACTTTCACAACACCTTCATTCGCAGGGAGAAAGGGAAAAATTAATTTTTTGGAGTTTTCTATTTGAGCAAGCCTCAATCCTCCGAAACTGTTGGAAAACCTAGAAAAGTCAGGATCACTTAAGCGTCACTTTGTTTAGTAAGGGACTGAGGAGTTGTGAAGACCAGCTTACTTTTTACAATCTGCTTTGAAGCTTTCGAGGTTAAAACATAATCTCTTCTCCCTACGTATGCGAAACCGGAAAGATGCCGACTTTTCACAAGGTAAACCCAAAAACAGAAAAGGGTGACAGATAGAGATCTACGAACTGAAAAACAGGGGTCAAAAATCAAAACCAACTCTTGAAAATCTTTTTCGGGGGTGCTTTACTTTGGGTGACTTATTCATTTCATCTTATTCTTTCGTAAACGCTTACCATGGAAATGTTCCTTTATTTATTATTTTAGATGATATTGCCGTATTCTTATGGGGTTATCTTGGTTTCCTTTGAGAGCCCTTTAAAACAAGTCTTTTAGGAGTTCTCACCTTTATCTTACCGTTTCATTTTCTTTCCAAACTATCAAAAATCTTTTTTTATCACCTGTTTAATCTAATTTATTTTCCGATACACGACTTTCTGTTTACTTCTCCTGCTTGTTTTGTTTGCAACTGGAATCCTATAAAAAGGAAAATATGAAGGTTATCAAGGATTTTTGAAAGGTGTCGAAAAATTACGAAAGGAAAAGAAAATCAAAATAGCAATGCGTAACGAAATATATATATATATATATGAAAAAATTCTATATATAAATATACACGTCTTTTTTTTGGCGACTGCTTATGTCATATAATGCTTTAGATAACGCCTATTGATAGAGGCGTTGAGGATTTCATCGTCTAGATTTTCTAGTAGGAAAGAATTTTTTCCTTCGAGTGCCGAGTCTCTGAATGGCCCATACCAGAGGTGATCAAGTTTACCATGTTTCGCTGTTTCTTCCCTCCTTGCATCCCACCTTAATACTAAATCACCTGGGAGGAAATCTCTGTCCTTTTCCCTACGGTCGAATAATGCCTTCATGTCATCTTAGTACTTCTGCAACCTTTCATCTACTTCAACCTTGTGTTGTTGAACCTCGATTAGCTAGTTTATCCTCCTGGTGACATGATTAAGTTCTTCTTTATGATCTTGCCATAATTTCATCACGAGGAGCGCTAAATTTATAGGTAACACTACATCTGTCCCATATACCATCTGAAAAGGGGAAATGCCGATAGAATTTTTAGTGCCTGTGCGATTCGCCCACAAGGCGTACTTTAAATGCACATGCCAAGACTTTTTGTTTTCATCCAACACTTTCTTAATTATATTGATCAGGCTCTTGTTAGACGACTCGGCCAATCCATTTCCTCGGGGGTAATACGCTGTGGAATGGCCAAGAACGATATTATACTTTTGGCAGAGCTAATCATAGCCATAGATTTGAAAGCTTGGGCATTATCCATGACTATCTTTCGGGGGCAGCCAAATCTTGACAAAATATTGTCTTCTAAGAAATCTATTACCACCGATTCAGTTGCCCTTTTGGTTGGAATAGCTTCCATCCATTTAGTAAAGTAGTCTATGGCAGTTAAGATCCACTTGTTTTGGGCACTAGAATGTGGATTAATCTTGCCTATAAAATCTAGCCCCCATTGTTGAAAAGGGGATTCAATTTTGACTGGAACTAAAGGTAGCACTGGGAGTTTCTGTTTTCCTGCAAATAGTTGATAAGGGTTACAGGCTCGGACCTTGGCATTAACGTCTGAGAAAAGTTTTGCCCGTAATACCCAGCCTTCAGAATTTTGTAAGCTATGGCCCTCCAAGTGTGATGTCCTCCACACACTCCTTCGTGAAATTCACTTATAACCCCTTCTGTTTCCGATTCGACTAAGCAGATTAACAAGAAACCGAGTTGGTCTTTCCAATATAATTGATTTTCGGCAATACAATACTTAACTACATGAAGCTTTAAAGTCCTGGCTTTTGATGGCGATAGTTCACTCAGGCATTTTAGAGTCAGCAGGTAGGATACTATGTTTCTGTAACATATTGATGATATGAACTTCTCTTCGATCTTAATTGTATTTGTTCGCTCATCAAGCTCGTATATGTTCATGTCTTCCTCACATTCCTGCAGGCAGTTTATATCTAGAGCTCTGAGATTTGATTCAGCCAAAATTTTGGCCAGTCCTTGTCCCTTTATCAGTTTAGTAGGTTTGATTTCCAGGTCAAATTTTTGAATCTTGGCAAGCCATTGTCCTGTTTTCCCATCGCTGTCTGATTGTACCAAAATATTTTTCACAGAACTGGTAGGCACGTACGCAATTATCTTGGAGTGTAATACAGATGTTCTAAATGCCTTCAGTGCTTTTACCATGGCGTACACTTGTTTTTCTATTATATCATATTTAAGTTCTGCGTCTCTGAGGCTCTTGCTGAAAAAGGCGATCGACTGTTCGAAACCCTCTTTGTTTTTTTGGAGGAGCACCGCAACAATTGTGTGTTTGGAGGCAAACGAGAAAATAATAAATTCTTTTAGATAATCGGGGCTTGCCAACATAGGTGCCTTGGCTATGACTTTATTAATGTGTGCAGATGACGATTTGTCCTTTGTTGTCCACTTTACTTCGCTGTTCTTTTTCAGCATATTTGTGATCAATTTTACAATTTCAGCGAAATTTGGGATAAATCTTCGTAAAAAAATTGTTTTTCCTAAGAAAGATTGAATTTCTTTTACATTTCTAGGAATGTTTATAGTGTCTATCGCATCAACCCTCTTAGGATCAATCTTAATTCCATCCCTAGATACAATATGACCCAAAAGTTTACCTTCTTGTATGGCGAAGTGTGATTTCTTGGGATTTAAGGACAGACCAAACCTGCGGCATTTTTCGAATGTTTGTTTAAGATGTACCAAATGCTCTTTGTCAGACTTGGAGAAAACTGTCAAATCATCGAGATAGATGACTACGAACTTATCCCTCTCTCTGATGAAAGCAATGTCCATATCGTGTTGGAACGTGGCTCCTACATTCATCAAACTGAAAGACATTTTATCATACATGAACATACCCCAAGGGGTAGTAAAAGTTGTTTTTTGTTTATCTTGTTCATTCATGGAAATTTGATTATATCCAGAGAAAACGTCAATCATAGACATTCTATTTTCCCCAACTACCTTTTCTAGCACGTGATCCATTTTAGGCAGCGGATATTTGTCTTTAAGAGATGACTTATTTAGATTTATGAAATCCATGCACAGTCTAATTTCCCCACTCTTTTTTCTAATCGGGACTAGGTTTGCTACCCAGTCAGAATATCTCAGAGGTACTATAATTTTTTCTTCTAAAAGCTTCTTCACTTCTCTCTCGACCATAGGCAATAAAATGGGGTTGATTTGCCTAAGATTTTTTCTAAAGGGTTTGACCCCAGGCTTTAGAGGTATTTTGTGATCGATCACGGTAGTGTTGTAGGTTCTTAACTCGTCGTAAGACCAGGCGAAAACATCTTTAAATTGTTTGAGTAGGTCCTTATACTTGCCTTTTATTTCAGGGGGGAGGAGTTTATATATTTTAACCATCCCGGACTCTTCTTTGGTTCCTATGTCACAGTCCTCAACCTCTTCTAGTTGGGGTTGTAAGGTGGATTTTACAGGTATGTCGTTTTGATCAAACATTTTTTCTGGAGGGATCAATCCTTTCAGAATCTGGTTATTTTTAAGGACCAACATGCGATGATTTGCGATTTTGTCTTGGAAATCTTGAGGGTCCTCCCCTTCCTGCATGATCCATATAAGATCGTTTTGATTTTCTTGATCCGCGTGAGTTTCAAAAAATTTGCCTACTGCTTCAAGAAACTTCTTAATTTGTTCATCATCCTCAAAAACCTGCCAGTGCTGGATATTATCCGGTATAGAAGGTTTGTGTCTTATCTCTATGTGATACTTCAATTTAAAGGTTGTAGGAGGAGTGAAATTTGAAGCTGCTTTAGCTACTGCATCCGCCTGTAAGTTTTCTGTGCGTGGGATGAAGTGGACATTTACAGATGAGAGATTTTTTTCCATTAGATCCCAGGCACAATTTCTGTATGATCTTAATTTGGGATGCTTGGCCTGGTATTGCCGATTTATTTGTTTGACTATCAACTCCACATCTCCGTATACCTCTAGGTTTTTTATTTTTAGCCTCCTGGCAGCTTCTAATCCTAAGACCAAGGCTTCGTATTCACAAACATTGTTAGTATAATATATATCCCATTGTAGTCTGTAAGAAAAAGGGACAATGAAACTTTCTTTGGGTGCCACAAAAAGCACTCTTGCACCAGCTCCTTCGCATGACAAGGCACCGTCAAAAAACATTTTCCAGATACCAGTGCTACACATATCCTCGGTCATGTAACCTGACTCTTCATGCTCTATATCATTTTCCTCTGTGCAACCATATAAACCATCGTCAAAATATAAGATACAATTTCCTAAATCTTGATCTGCAATGTAAATAGGGAAATTGTTCGGATTTTGAGGGTCGCTTACTGTATATGCTAACCTCGTCTCCCTATACAACCGAGTAAATTGCCCACCAAACACAGGAATCGTGGCGTACGTCATATCCAGTTGAAGAGAACCCCCCAGCTTGGATCCCCATGACCTAGACAATAGTAAGCCGTACTTGGGGGGAATATCAGCAATGACCACATCCATCAAGACGCTCTTAACTGGGACCTGTGCCAGGGTGACTACTAAATCCTTTATCATTCCCATGCACTTAACTTTTCTCGAATCAAATGAGTAAAGATCTCCATAGGGTCTGGTGATCTGGAGGCCCAATCTGTCCATAATAATTTTAGGCATCACGTTATGTGAGGCTCCGAATTCTAGCATGCAATTATGTAGCAATTGATCATACATGTTTAAGGTGATATAAAAGGGAGCAACAGTGTCTTTGGCTCCTTCAAAATGTGGACCAAAAGTGATGTTGGGCTTATCATCTTCCAGGTTCAAAACGTCAGATTGGCTTTCTAGCTCTGAAATGCCTATCACTTTGGTAATCTGCTTTCAATAAACTGGGTTTTTCGCTAATTCTACTAGAGGAATTGGTATCTTAATTTTATTTATCTCATTTTTGAAACTGAAAACTCCGCTCACCTTGTCTGTTTCTCTAGTTGGGACTTCTGAATCCTTCTTTTCCAACTTATTTGTCTGGACTACCTTATTACTCATGATCTTGGTTAAAGCTATATTTGTATTAGCTGCTTTGGTTTCCTCTGTTTGAGTCTCAACCTTCTCCACTTCGGGTTCTTGTGCGTTTACTACTTTTTCTTTGCTGTTAGGTAACACGGTTTCTTCCGGGGTAGGCTCATAAGTTTGACCTCTCAGGAGAATTTTCTTAGGTTGAGTAGTTGAAATGGGCTTATTCTTAGATCTCAAGTTATACCTAGGTTGGACCTTAGCCATTATCATATCGGTTTCTTCTTGATAACTACAAAGGTCAGTATAATCTCTTTCTTCACCCTCAATAGACGATTGTTGAGTGTTTAGCGATTTTTCATAATCCTCTCTAGTCAGATAAGATTGTGTGTAGTCATCACCCAAGTTCGTGACATCATCCTCTAAATCTCTGAAATCTTGGAGATCATTCCCTCCTATAAAATTTTCATTCTTTAGGGGAGTTTGTATTTTCTGATCTTCATTTTTTATCTGCCTTTGCTGGTTTGGGGGATTGGGATTCCTCCTGAAATCCTTTTTGGAAAAAGAATCGGCTTTGGCTTGTTCTAGCTCCATTCTGGATATCTTATTAGAAAGTTCCTTAATTACCCTGGCCATATCATCTACTTTGTCATCTGTGTATCTATTAGACCCTGACGGCCCTGCTTGTTCTCTAAAGCATCTAGTTTCTCGGTTTCCTGCTTCTACTTTAGCTTTTAACTTACTAGAAGCCATCATATTTGACTCAATTTCTACAACCTCATATTGCATTCGGTTTAGAGTAGCTCCCCTTCTTTCTCGTAAAAGAAGTGCAAAATTTGGTTCGAAAGCCCCCGCAAAAGTTACTTTGGCTGTGGGTTGGGACGGTTTAACCTCGGCTGGGATTTTGTTATACAGCTTGTTGAATCTTTGAATAAACTCCATAACTGTTTCTAAACTCTTTTTCTTAAAGACCCAAACTCGGTTAAATAGTATAGGTGGTCCTTTCTTTTGCCCCATTGTCTAAGGAAAGCATCTTCCAAGGCATCATAGGAAAAGATAGATCCTGCAGGTAGACTCTGAAACCAAGTTCGGACCTAACCTTCAAAGGTTTGGAGGAAAATCCTCGAATACACATCTTCATGTTTGAGACCTAGGATGTCTGCAAATTGATCAAAGAAATTTATGTGTTCGGCTGCGGTCAGATCTCCTTCCTTAGTGAATTTTGGCAAATTTTTTATATAATTTTTGGGAAGGTCGTGCAGAGGAACGGGCAATACCAAAGGAGTGTATCTTGCTGCTGTTAGAAATAAAAAATGCACTGACATTTTTAAAAAAATGATGCCTAATATTGTAGGGAACATTTGACTATCTTCCCGGGCTCTAAATACAGATTTGAAAGCACCATTGGAAAGCTCAGGATTTGTAGATGTCGATCGACTATTTAAGCATGCAAAATAGACTCTCCATGACTGAGAAATTTGATTTTTCCCAAGGTAGTTTATTTCTGGAAAACCTTCCTTTTCGGTGGTTTAGTTGAACAGGACGACTGTTCATTAACCGCCGAAAACTGGACTTTCGGTAGATAATTTGCTCAGGAGTTTTCCAAGTTAACCACCAAAAGCTTGTCATTTCCAGAATGATCAAGTTTTTACACAGATCGAAGTTTTTTGAGCTGAAAAGGTTTGAAACCTTTTCTAATGAACATATGATGAATTGTCAAGACAAATCCAATAGTTCTTTTTTGATAGATTATGTAAAGAGGAGGTGTTTCAAAGATTTTTGGTATCTTTTTCAAAGGTAGAAAATCAGGATTTTAGCACACCTCATCAAATTCGAATTTTATCTCTTGGAAGAGTCATCAGTCAGCCTTGGGAGGCTACCCTGCACTACACCAGCATTCAACAAAAGAGGAAGACCATGAAATTTGGGATTGACCTCATCTTTGGGGATTATCCCACATCTTTTGCAACTAAATTTTGATTTACTATCTTTAGTATGTTTGATACTTTTTTTCAGGATCTCAGAACTGCTTTGTAAAGCTATAAAGATAAGGGTAGAATATGAACCAGGGGTTCCATTTTGGATACAATTTGGAATATGTACTAAGACTCTTATCTTGATATGAATGACAGTCTTCTTTTGCTACCATTGTCAGATTTTTTCATGTGTTACATTGCTCTGTAATTTGATTCAATTTAGCCTAGCTATTAAGAACTGTCATCTTCTCATTTAGCTCATAAATTTGAATTGAATGATCTCTTACTATCTTGTATGACCCTACATGTTATTGTACTTGGTTGTCTAGAATATTGTTCTTCATATCCCATTTCAATTACTGTACCTGATTATTGGTTTCTAAAAGCACTGGCTCATTTGGATGCATGATAAGTTGTTCTTCTCATTAAGCCCTTGAGTTATCCCATTGATCCACATACTTTGATTATAAATTTCTTAAGTTACCAAACATTCTTAGCCTACAACCCTAAGGAGTTTCTTGGAGTGATAACAAATTAGCACCGTTGCTGGGGAGAGGAGATTGAAGCTCAGATTCCCTGGGAGACGACATAGATCCAGCTTTTATGATAGACAAATCCTGGACATTATTCGGTTTTAATCATCTATCTGGCGACTCCATGAAGGACGAATTCAGTGGCGACTCCATTGTTCATAAATCTATTGGTGACTCCACTAGTATGACATGAACAGGATCTTAGCCAAGAGGTATGCGTTCTGTGATTTTTCAAGTATTGTTGGTTTCCCTAATCAAATACCTACTAGAGATGAATGGGAGAACAATCTTCCCAGATTTCAAGGAGAAGAGTGGGAAGTGCCAGCTGAACATTTGCTGGACTTTCATGATTACATGCATCGGTTGCAGGCAGTGCATGAGGATGTTCAGATCCGGCTCTTTTATTTTTCATTAGAAGGGATTGCTCTTGATTGGTACCAATATTTGCCTATTGCTAGTATCATCTCTTTGGATGATTTTCATGTTGCCTTCCATGTGTTTTGTAAAGGGATATTTCCAGCTGATCTTCTCTATCCTCAATGTTGTCATGAACTTCAATTACTGACTAAAGAATTAGATACTCATGAAGTTGTTGTAGAGGATATTCTTCATTATGATCAAGAGATCAGTGATTCACACCATGATAACTTTAGTGATGCTTTTAACATCATATTAAAATCATCCACTGTTTCAGGTTGTCATGAAGATCATATTGTTTCTTCTGAAAAAATTGGAAATGATGAGCAAATTAACAAGACAACAAGTGACAGTTTAAGATCTATAGAGGTTGATGAGGACAGCCTACAAATTCCAGATTTGCAGGGACTATCTAATCTTCAGCTAGAACATAAGAATCATGATCAAGAATGTGTTGATGTTGTAATTGATACTAGTCATGAGTCTCTTGATCCCAATAACAGAGAAGACCTAAATCCCGGATTTGGATCTGCAGTAGATGATGAGGGAAGCCTTCATCTTTCAGATGTGCAGACACAGGGGAATTGCAGCAAATATGGAGAAGAAGGTGAGGAGCTGAAAATTCCAAATCAGCAGTCCATCCTACATGTTTCTCCGGCAAGGGTTGAGCAGCCTACATTCAACAGTGAGATCAGTAAAGGCAACTTTCAACATCATTTCAATGTTCAGTTGGATCAGCAGTTCAAAAAGGTATTTCATTGTGAATTCGATGACCCTATTGCTGACTATTTGGATTCTATGAGCAACATAAACCCAAGGATATTTTTGTCAGAAGAAGATTGTTTTTATCATCTATTTAAACCTCTTTTCTGCATGATATGGATTCCATTGTTGTTCAAGTCAAGATCAAGCATGATATCAGTAAATCAGTTTCTTACTTGGCTGCATTGGAAATTCAGTTTTACTTGATCAATCTGCCTCTACTGGTTAGAGTAGGAATAGATAGAAAATAAGCTCATCATCGAGCATAAGATCCTTTTCAGTCTAGTAGTTTGCAGCAGGAACTTGTGTTCAACATTTTATTACAGTTTGAATAAGTTGTAGGGATGCATGAGAAGAATTTGGCAAATGCGGTGAAGCTGCCCCCTCAAACTGAAAGGGAGTTTCTTCATCCAAAAGTTCCAACTCCAGTATATGGCTCTGTCCCTTCAAATCGCCCTTTTTCCTGTCCTAATGAGGGCTATGACAAATGCTACATACATGAGTATAAATTAAATCTTCATCTCAGAAGCGAACATGCAGGTTATGCTTTTAAAGAAAAAGGAAGGCATAGTATTGATAGTGAAGATGAAATGGATTAAGGAAGTGACCAAGATGCAAATGTAAGGAATCTTCATAGAAAGTTTTTGAATGCGTCTGTTGTCGATTTAAATACGAAAATGAGTTCCAGAGCAATTGTGGAATCAAAACAGCCAAGGAAGGGACATCCTCAAGAAGGCACAACAGAGAGCAAAAAAACAGACCTGTAAAAAAGACTGGAACATCGTCAAAGCAGCCAAATTCTTCTCAGTATAAATGAGGTAAGGAAAGTTTTGAGTTTCTGAAGTTTTGTTGAAGTTACAACTTTTGGTGGCTTGGGCGAACAAATGATTGTTCGTTAGCTACCAAAAGGCAGAGCTTTTGGTAGTTAACGTTTTCAAATTTTGTCTCTTTAACTACCAAAAGCACAGAAACAGGGCAGAACGCTACAAATTTTGCACAGATCCATTTTTTCTTAATCCAAATACCATGAGAAAGGTTCCTAACGATAGATGATAATTAATGGCATTATTATCAAGTTTCATTTCTAATTTTGAAGGTGTCTAGCAAGGTGGAAAGATTGAATTGGTTACCTGTTTTTGGCAAATCGACACCTGGACACTTGTATCCTGCATTTGAGGGTTTGTTTGGCAGTGAAACATGCAAATCCAGGGTGGTTATATCATCATACGGTGGCAGCGGGATAAGTGGCAGCACTCTAGCCATTGACGAAGATTCGGGAGTCATGAGCGAAACAACCCGAAAGTTCCTCATGCAGGCGCGCAATTACAACTCCAGATTCATTCAAGTGGCAAGCGATGGTCGAAATCCTGGTTTTATGATTAACATTCAAATAATTATTGGCTCAAGACTCATTACATGTTAAAGAATTTGCAGCTCACAGTGCCAAAGTAAATGACCTGAGCTTTGATGTAGAAGGCGAATATATTGGGAGTTGCTTAGATGATGGATATATAAATAGTTTATTTACAAATGAAAGGGAAAAATTTGAATACCATCGTCCTATGAAAGTTGTTGCTATTGATCCAGACTATGCAAGGAAGTCATCGAGGAGATTTGCAGCCGGGGGTCTTGTTGGTCAACTATTGCTCAACACAAAAGGATGGTTTGGGAATCGTGACTAGGTTCTGCACTCTGGAGAAGGTCCTATTCATGCAGTGAAGTGGAGGACTAGTATTTTAGCTTGGGTGAATGATGCAGGCGTGAAAGTTTATGACGATGCAAACCATCATCGAATTACATATATTGAGCATCCACGTGCAAGTCCACCTGCAGAGCTCTTATTCTCTCATCTTGTGTGGCAGGATGATAGGGTTTTGGTCATTGGTTGGGGAACCTCTGTGAAAATTGTAGCTATCCAACACAAATCCTCTGGAGGAACAGATACAAAAGATAGGAACTATTCATCCTCTACCAGTGCAAAACAAGTGGATATTGTGGCTGCATTTCAGACTGATTATTTTATTTCTGGACTTGCACCCTATGGAGATGCTCTACTTATTCTAGCTTATATACCTGACAAGGAGGATGGAGAAAAGGAAGTTGGTAAAGGCATACCATCATGGTAGTGCAGGAACGCAGTGGATTGCTAGAGATGAACCGCTATACTATATTGTTTCTCCTAAAGATGTAATCATTGCAAAGCCTCGGAATGCAGATGACCATATAGCATGGCTTCTTCAACATAACCAACATGAAAAATCATTAGCTGCAATTGAAGCAGGACAAGCCCCAATTGAACTTCTTGATGAGGTAGGGTTATCATACCTTGATCGCTTAATTTCAATAGGGAATTATGCACAAGCAGCAGCTCTATGCCCAAAATTATTGCATGGATCAACCACTGCGTGGGAAAGATGGGTGTTTGAGTTTGCTCAGCATCGACAGTTATCAATTTTAGTTCCTTATATTCCCACCAACAAACCTCAACTCCAAGATACTGCATATGAGATGGTTCTTCTAGCTCTAGTCACAATTTCAGCTTTTCACAATCAATTTTTATCCACAATTCACAGTTGGCCATCATCTATATACAGTGCATTTGTTGTAATATCTGCTATAGAATAACAGCTAAACATGAGTTTCGTGACTCTAACTTTGAAAGAGGCGCTAGATGACTTCTATGTCATTGATAAACAGTATGAGAAAGCTTTTGCAATATATGCAGATCTGAGGAAATACAGCTGACGATTCACTCAAATGAATAAGCATGCCGAACTGTCCATGCTGAGAAATACCACACGGACACTTTCTAAATTTGGTCGTGGCAAGCCACAGGTCAACAATAAAATTTAACGCAGGTGTCAATTTCATAAGCTGCCAATATCTCAAAGATTCAGGTTCCAAAAATCGCGCAGGTGAAATCTCTGTGTTTGTTTGAAACATTTGACAGATTGAAGGCATTTGGCTGTGTGGAAGAATTTCGATTGGCAGTAGATGCTGCAAAACAAACTTTTCCTGGCTGGAGGAACACCCCTGTTACTTTACGTCAGCGTATCATGTTTAAGCTCCAAGAGCTCATCCGAAGGGATATGAAAAAATTGGCAGTGAATATAACTTCAGGACATGCGGTGGATGCAACTTCAATGAAAATTTTGGATAAAATGATTGCAATATTGTCAAAAATGCACAATCCATCTACTTCTAATTCAGCCTTTGGACAGTCCTTGGTCAATGATAAGGAGGAAAATATTGGACAGTTTCTTTACCTGGAAGGAATTGAGTATTTGATGTGGAATACTTATGACTTGCATTTCTATGCATCCTTTGCATTGCTTATGTTATTTCCAAAACTTGAGCTCAGCATCCAAAGAGATTTTGCTGCTGCTGTATTGATGCACGATCCAGAAAAGGCGAATTTCTTCCTGTTGCTATCGACTCTTGCAAAGGAGCAGCAACATTATCATTTTACATTTATTACACAGGTCGGGAGGATGGGGATCAGCTCTTGCTGATTGTTACTCTCGTCAGGCTGATATTGTTTTGCGGGGATACGGGAGTATGCAAGAGATATCTATGGAGAGAATGTTGTGATGACATATTTGAGCTGGAATATAATGCATCAAGTTCGGGTATTGGCTATCAGATCAAACAGGCCAAAAATCCCTCATACAGGTGTGCATTTTAACTCTCAGATAGCTTAGACCTGGGTTTCGTGATCAATACTTCAACAATTATTGGCTCAAAACTTGTTTACAGGTTTGTTGAGTCATAGTTCTTGCTTAGTCTCTGCCTAATTGATTGAAGGTTACCTATATTCTCTGTGTGTTTAAGATTTTCATTACATTTGAACTCCAAGTTTTGCCAATAGCAGTTGAGTCTATTCTCATACACAGGATTAACTTGCTTGAATCAAATGTTAAAACTTTAAGTTTGTATTTTGTCCTCAATAGCACTCTTAGTTACAGATTTGGTCATTAATTTAACTCACAGGTCAAAACCCTGACTCATGTCTTTTGTTGAAAAACACTCCTGTTGTTGAGTCACAGTTTAGCCATTTGTCAAAACTAAAGGCTTATTATTTCATCAAACCCTTGATTCGAGTCTTACGATACTACCCATTCTGTTGATGAATCATAGTCTGTTATTGAGTTACAGTCTCTCGTTGAGTCACACCTTTTGACCCTTGACCTATCTGTTCATCAATTGCACGCATAATCCCTGGATTTGAGGGACACATCAGCAGTCAATTATGGCAAAGTATGGACCGGCCTTAAGGGCCAAGGTTGATGGTGTTTGGTACTTGGAGGCACATCCAAAGGTAGCAGAACTTTTCAAACAAGCAGGAGTATTCACATACTGTGAGAAATTGACTAGCTTTCATCAACAGGTAGAAGAATCCTTTGCAACTGTATATGATGGAAGGTCTGCCAAAATAGGGAAAGAAGAATTCATCATTGATGAAGCATCTATAGCAGAGTTTACAGGTCTGCCAAGAACTGGAGAGTGCTGGTTCAAATCCACAGTGCCATCAAATATAGAGTTCAGATCTTATTTGTTGCCCATTCACAAAGACTTGATTTGGAAGAAGGAAATTCAATGTCCTTTCTGGAACCTCAATGGCAGGCATTGCTGAAAGCAATTTTTGTATATATCACTTGTGAGGGGTGCTACAACAAGGGGCTCATTACCCTTCTTGTTAAAGAAACTCTTAAGAAGAAACAGGTGGACTGGGGATTTTTCCTCTTTTGGAACGAATTTCAAACAGCTAGACCACTTGGATTAGAGGCCCTTGCTCAAATTGCCACTTCTATGGAAGGAGAGTTGCAAGCTGAAACCCATCAGGAGGAGATTACAAGTTTAGTCAGAGAGAAAGGAGCTTCATCTAAGAATCCCTGAAGTCATTTACAAACATGCAGGTAATCAAAATTTTGATATTTTGATTTTTGAAATACTTTTGTTTTTCGGTGGTTTAGGCAAGCCCTCCAGTGCTCATTAACCACCGAAAAGAAGTGCTTTCGGTGGATAAGGTGCTTAAATCCAAATACTGTTAACCGCAGAAAGCTGTTTTAACCAGAATATTCAAGATTTTGCCCAGATTCGAGATATTCAAGTTGGAATGATGTGAAATCTTCTGGAATAGGATGATTATGAATTATCAAATCAAGTCTAAACACTATTCTTGAGGAAGAAAGTCAAAAAAAAGTTTTTTGACTATATTTGGTCATTTTTTAAAAGGCAAAATATCAGGGATCAGAAGACACATCACCCAACTTGAATTTCATCTTCAGGATATCAAGATAAAGATCCTTGGAAGGATGAACTCTACATCACCAGCTTACCACACAGACGGAAGGTGAGACAAGAGTAACTGAGGCATGGCACTCGATGATGTTGAGTAGGAAATATACAGATGATAAATTGTAAAGGCTAAATGACTCCATACCCAAAACTAAAGGCACACGGTCTGTCGGGTTCTTGGAAACCTCGCAGGGAGGTCTCCATCCCAGTTGGAGCCAGATGTTAGCGATAAAAAATGCACTGGCATTTTTGAAAAAATGATGCCTAATTTTGTAGGGAACATTTAACTAGCTTCCCGGGCTCCAAATGAAGATTTGAAAGCACCATTGGAAAGCTCAGTATTTGTAGATGTCGATTGACTATTTAAGCATGCAAAACAGACTCTCCATGACTGAGAAATTTGATTTTTCCCAAGGCAGTTTATTTCTGGAAAACCTTCCTTTTCGGTGGTTTAGGCGAACAGGACGACTGTTCATTAACCAGTGAAAACTAGACTTTCGGTAGATAATTTTCTCAAGAGTTTTCCAAGTTAACCACTGAAAGCCTGTCATTTCCAGAATGATCAAGTTTTTACACAGATCGAAGTTTTTTGAGCTAAAAAGGTTTGAAACCTTTTCGAATGAACATATGATGAATTGTCAAGACAAATCCAATAGTTTTTTTTTGATAGATTATGGAAAGAGGAGGTGTTTCAAAGATTTTTGGTATCTTTTTCAAAGGCAAAAAATTAGGATTTTAGCACACCTCAGCAAATTCGAATTTTATCTCTTGGAAGAGTCACCAGTCAGCCTTGGGAGGCTATCCTGCACTACACCAGCATTCAACAAAAGAGGAAGACCATGAAATCTGGGATTGACCTCATCTTTGGGGATCATCCCACATCTTTTGCAACTAAATTTTGATTTACTATCTTTAGTATGTTTGATCCTTGTTTTCAGGATCTTAGAACTGCTTTGTAAAGCTATAAAGCTAAGGGTAGAATATGAACCAGGGGTTCCATTTTGGATACAATTTGGCATATGTACTAAGACTCTTATCTTGATATGAATGACAGTCTTCTTTTGCTACCATTGTCAGATTTTCTCATGTGTTACATTGCTCTGTAATTTGATTCAATTTAGCCCAGCTATTAAGAACTGTCATCTTCTTATTTAGCTCATAAATTTGAATTGAATGATCTCTTACTATCTTGTATGACCCTACATGTTAATGTACTTGGTTATCTAGAA
>JASDQU010435795.1:88326-108540 GCA_032191745.1 Picea mariana
AAGTGGTTCGGGAGGCAGAGAAGGAACAGCGGCGCGAATTGCTTAGCTTTTTCAGAAACAGAGTAAGTAGTACGGATGAATTTGTAAATTGTTTTTATCTGACTTACTGTGCATGAGCATGAACATGATAATTATAGTTGTTAATTTTAATATCGAACTCATCAGTGGGAGGATTATCTTCTGGGGTATTATGAAGAAGCTGAATGGTTAGCATCTGAGTACGTGCCAAGCTTGGAGGAGTACATAAAGAACGAGATCATTTCCATCGGCCAACGTATACTTCTGGTGAGTGGAGTGTTATTTGAAAAACAAATCTGGGAAGAACAATAGACCACGTGCCTATATTGGGTAAATGGAGTCAATGGTTTTAATCCAACGAAAATGTTCCTTAGAACAGGATACTGAAGGGGAAAGGGACTTCATTTTTTACTTTCGAAAAGATTTAAAAAAATTAGATACTTTTAAAACTTAGCTGTAGTCCCTTTCACAACTTTCTCCTTCTCGTTACTGAATTCAGGTTTGCATTAAGACAATCAAAACAATTTTGGGAGACCCCCCAGATATTGTGGCTATCGGCTGCATCAAAAGAAATGAATTATATGTTTTTAATCAAGAAGCCCTGTCTGAACTTGGGATGTAGATCGGGTTTTGAAAAAACTGGTTACCAGAGCAGAGTGATATTCATGTATAACATCCTTGTAGATATCTCAGATATTGCTTCACTGCCAGCGAGCCTGTTCAGTACCCTGGTGAAGTTATCTGGCCCTTTTTACTGAATTTCCTTTCACCACTTCGGAATATATTTATGCATTTAAATGCTGAGACGAGGGCAATCATTTCTGAATTTCCTTTCACCACATGTCTTATAATTTTCTTTTTAGAGCGCGAAGTGGGGGCAATCAGTTTGTATGAGGGCTGATATCTGTGTAATATTTTGCATTATAGGTCTGCCAACTTACTTTGATTACTCGATACCAACCTTCCCTTAACTTTCACAACACCTTCGTTCGCAGGGAGAAAGGAAAAAATTAATTTTTTGGAGTTTTCTATTTGAGCAAGCCTCAATCCTCCGAAACTGTTGGAAAACCTAGAAAAGTCAGGATCACTTAAGTGTCACTTTGTTTAGTAAGGGACCGAGGAGTTGTGAAGACCAACTTACTTTTCACAATCTTCTTTGAAGCTTTTGAGGTTAAAACATAATCTCTTCTCCCTACGTATGCGAAACTGGAAAGATGCTGACTTTTCACAAGGTAAACCCAAAAACAGAAAAGGGTGACAGATAGAGATCTACGAACTAAAAACCAGGGGTCAAAAATCAAAACCGACTCTTGAAAATATTTTTCAGGGGTGCTTTACTTTGGGTGACTTATTCATTTCGTCTTATTCTTTCTTAAACACTTACCATGGAAATGTTCCTTTATTTATTATTTTAGATGATATTGCCGTATTCTTATGGGGTTATCTTGGTTTCCTTTGAGATCCCTTCAAAACAAGTCTTTTAGGAGTTCTCACCTTTATCTTACCGTTTCATTTTCTTTCCAAATGATCAAAAATATTTTTTATCACCTGTTTAAGCTAATTTATTTTCCGATACACAACTTTCTGTTTACTTCTCCTGCTCGTTTTGTTTGCAACTGGAATCTTGTAAAAAGGAAAATATGAAGGTTATCAAGGCTTTTTGAAAGGTGTCAAAAAATTATGAAAGGAAAAGAAAATCAAAATAGCAATGCGTAACGATATATATATATATATATATATATATATATATATATATATATGAAAAAATTCTATATATAAATATACACGTCTTCTTCTTTTTTTTTTTTTTGGCGACTGCTTATGTCATATAATGCTTCAGATAACGCTTGTTGACAGAGGCATTGAGGATTTCATCGTCTAGATTTTCTAGTAGGAAATAATTTTTCCCTTCGAGTGCTGAGTCTCTGAATGGCCCATACAAGAGGTGATCGAATTTACCATGTTTCACTGTTTCTTTCCTCCTTGCATCCCACCTTAATACTAAATCACCTGGGAGGAAATCTCTGTCCTTTGCCCTACGGTCGAATAATGCCTTCATGTCGTCTTGGTACTTCTGCAACCTTTCATCTACTTTGACCCTGTGCTGTTGAACCTTGATTAGTGACGCAGTAAGGATGATGCGACCACACCCTAGTCGCCCTCTCCTGCTCACAGGATCGATCAAATTCCCCTTTCGAGCCGTATTAGCTCTTCTGATTCCCTGCTGGAATCTCTATTCAAAACCCGATCCATAGGTCCTTAATTCACCCGTACGGCTTTTCCGCACTTAACTGTGATCTTTCTCGACTCAATATCGGGTTTCATAATCTCCGACGACAAGAGTTCCTATACTCTCGAATCCCCGATCTCCGATGAGTAATTTCACCGATACGCGCCCTTTACGTGTTAGCCCTCTTGGCTATGCTCTGGTCCATGTGACCGCTAACTCATAAAACCGCAGCCTTATCCTTCTTTCGGGGTTTTGGGCTTTTAAAATCCCGATGTGGTCCAACTCCCATTAGCCCTCCAGGCTAGACTCTTGGCCCACATGACCACCATCTCACAAGACCGCAGCCTTGTCTCTTATCGGGGTTTCAAACATCGTAATGTCGAAATGCATAAACATTTTGTCCTCAGAATCCCTGATATCCCGATATGACATCAGCTTCTGCCAGTCCCCTAGGCTAGACCTTTTGGTCCATACGACCTCCCTCTATATGACCGCAGTCATACCACCTATTGAGGCTTTGGGGTTTCAAATGTCGAAAAACATTTGCCCACGGGATTATCGATCCCTCGAATCCTGATTCTCCATTGTGCTGACAGCTGGCTCCCACAATGGCACTTTTCTCCTTGTCGGGGTTTCGGACTTCGCGATTCCGATTTGCATAAACACCTTATCACCAGGATTCCCGATATCCCGATGACTGAAATGTCGATAGACGACTTTCTATCGAGACTTTCCCCGATGACTCTGATTGCTGCCATGCGTCCTCTCTCAGATGGACGGTCCTGATCACCTCTTGCGTTTTCGAGACTTGTGATGTCCCGACTTTTACGACCTCAGGAACTCCGATGCGCCAAAGTACCGACGGGCGCTCGATCTCCGCCACGTGTCCCAACTAACAGACGATCCAGATCGTTCCCGGGATTTTTACTATGGAAATCCCCGATCTCATGTCATCGAGACTTTCGATTTCCAGATATGTGAAACCCCGATGAGCCAACCCTCCTTTCGGGATTTTTCCTTCTGTTCACAAGCTTAAACCTCGCGCAACTTCTGTCAGATCCGATGACTGACGGGTATCTGCTCAAGATCTGACGGCCCAGATTTGTTCTCCTATGCACTCCTCCAGAGGCTAAACTCTGCGCACCTTCACCCGATCCAACAGCTGATGGGTATCTGAGTGAGATCCGACGACTGACGATCTCCTCTTCTGTGTGCTCCTCCTGCTCCTTCCTGGACGTAGAAATCAACGGTCTAGATCTCTTTTCTCCATCTATCCGATGGCTGTTGTGGTCCCTCCTGAGCTTGCGCACTTTCTTCCCAACCTTGGGAGCATTCAAAAAGCCAAAGGCCTAAACTTTTTCTCCTTTCTCTGCGAGCTCCACGAATTCGAGTCCTCGCCTGCATTCTTAATAACGCTGTTTCTCCTTATCTTTTCTCCTTTCGAATCCTTGAATGATTCTGCAACTCCTGCGCCTCTGTAGGGTCCTTACGCACACACAGTGTTGTCTCTCCTGAGCTTCTCACACGCTCAGAGCCCTAAGGGATTTTAGTCTTTCTTCTCCCTCAGATGGAGAATGAAATGGATGCCCTCCTGGCTATCCTCATGCTCAAGCAACCTATTTCTGAGTCTATCAGGGTATTCAACAACCCTGTGAAGATCCTTCAGTGGAATCTTCCTCAACTTCCAGAACTCAAAGAGTTCTCTTCTCTTCTCTTCTCTTCTTTGTGCCTGTCTGCACACCTACTCAATGCCCACCTGGCAGAGTATCTTCTCTCACAGAACGTTCAATAGTTCTGTCTTCTCCTGTGCACCTATGCACCTTCTCAATGCCCACCTGGCAGAGCTCTCAGAATCCTCAGTGATTCTACTTTTCCTGTCTGAACTCACAGCTGAGTTCTTCCTCAGCACCCCGTGCCTATGCTCAATTCCCTCCTGGCAGAGCGTCAAGAATCCTTAGTGATTCTAACTTCTTAAGAACTCACAGCAGAGTTCTTCCTTAGCACCCTGTGCCTATGCTCAATGCCCTCCTGACAGAGCTCTACAGAATCCATAGCAGAATTCTGTCTGCAACTATGTCTCTCATACACAGCCTTTCCTCCAAGGTGTTCAGCAACCTTGAGGTCTTCCTTGAGTTGTTGATTCTAGTTCCTATGCCACAACACGTCTCTGTATGACTCCGCAGAGTTCAGAAGTGCATCCTCCATGCACGACTATCAGAACCCACAGTGTTCTGTCACACCCTCCTGGTGTGAAGCCTCAAAGACCTTCAACCCTGAAATAAAAAAAACTCTCTGCAAATGCAAACCTACAACATACATTCACAACACATGAAGAACACTCACATACATCCACATAATATAGAATTCATGCAGGAAAAACTGCTTCTGGTTATATTAAATATGGAAAATGCCTGTATTTATAATGTGTTCCTGAGCACGGCCTTTAACAAGGTATCGGCTCCTTCTCTTCTGCTCTCTACTCGTAGATTCTCCATTCTATCCACCTCACTACTAACTCAAAATGAGATCTGAAATCTCTTTTACCTGAGGGGGCTCTTCGAGCTCTTCCCTCCAATCTACCTACCCTATTCAATTACATTGAATGGGATGTCTAGTCCAGCATCTGGATCTAGATCTCAGCCTTACAAACATTAAAGGCCTTCCTATCTAATGCTTGCGCAAAGGCACGACTCCTTGGCTCAACATCCTAAGCAATTAAATTACATTCAATTCAAAATAAAAGATGAGGGCTACGCCTCTCTTCATCATTGAGTGCACGCACTTGACGTGGCTGGCTGGCTGGCTGGCTGACGTGGAGAGATGCTCCTATATCAATTAGCTGGTTTATCCTCCTGGTGACATGATTAAGTTCTTCTTTCTGATCTTTCCATAATTTCATCACGGGGAGTGCTAAATTTATAGGTAACACCGCATCTGTCCCATATACCATCTAAAAAGGGGAAATGCCGATAGACTTTTTAGTGCCCGTGTGATTCTCCCACAAGGTGTACTTTAAATGCACATGCCAAGACTTTTTCATTTCATCCAACACTTTTTTAATTATATTGATCAAGATCTTGTTAGACGACTCGACTAGTCCATTTCCTTGGGGGTAATACGGTGTGGAATGGCCAAGAACGATATTATACTTTTGGCAGAAGCTAATCATAGCCATAGATTTGAAAGCTTGGGCATTATCTGTGACTATCTTTCTGGGGCAGCCAAATCTTGACAAAATATTGTCTTCTAAGAAATCTATTACCACCGAGTCAGTTGCCCTTTTGGTTGGAATAACTTCCATCCATTAAGTAAAGTAGTCTGTGGCAGTTAAGATCCACTTGTGTTGGGTGCTAGAATGTGGATTAATCTCGCCTATAAAATCTAGCCTCCATTGTTGAAAAGGGGCTTCAGTTTTGACTGGAACTAAAGGTAGCGCCGGGAGTTTCTGTTTGCCTGCAAATAGTTGATAAGGGTTACAGGCTCGGACCTTGGCGTTAACGTCTGAATTTTTTTTTGGCCAGTAATACCCAGCCCTCAGAATTTTGTAAGATGTGGCCCTCCAAGCATGATGTCCTCCACACACTCCTTCATGAAATTCACTTATAACCCCTTCTGTTTCCGATTCGACTAAGCAGATTAACAAGAAATCGAGTGGGACTTTCCAATATAATTGATTTTCGGTAATACAATACTTAACTGCATGAAGCTTTAAAGTCCTGGCTTTTGATGGCGATAGTTCACTCAAGCATTTTAGAGTCAGCAGGTAGGATACTATGTTTCTGTACCATTCTAATGATATGAACTTCTCTTCGATCTTAATTGTATTTGTTCGCTCATCAAGCTCGTATATGTTCATGTCTTCTTCACATTCCTGCAGGTAGTTTATATCCAGAGCTCTGAGATTTGATTCAGCCAAAAGTTTGGCCAGGCCTTGTCCCTTTATTAGTTTAGTAGGTTTGATTTCCAGGTCAAATTCTTGAATCTTGGCAAGCCATCGTCCTCTTTTCCCATCGCTGTCTGATTGTACCAAAACATCTTTCACATAACTGGTAGGCACGTACGCAATTATCTTGGAGTGTAATAAATATGTTCTAAATGCCTTCAGTTCTTTTACCATGGAGTATGCTTTTTTTCTATTATATCATATTTAAGTTCTACGTCTCTGAGGCTCTTGCTGAAAAAGGCGATCGACTGTTCGAAACCCTCTTTGTTTTTTTGGAGGAGCACCGCAGCAATTGTGCGTTCGGAGGCAAACGAGAAAATAAGAAATTCTTTTAGATAATCGGGGCTTGCCAACACAGGTGCCTCGGCTATGAATTTATTAATGTGTGTGGACAATGCTTTGGCATCTGTTGTCCACTTTACTTTTCTGTTCTTTTTCAGCATATCTGTGATCAATTTTACAATTTCAGCGAAATTTGGGATAAATCTTTGTAAAAAAAATGTTTTTCCTAAGAAAGATTGAATTTCTTTTACATTTCTAGGAATGTTTATAGTGTCTATCGCTTCAACTCTCTTAGGATCAATCTTAATTCCATCCCTAGATACAATATGACCCAAAAGTTTACCTTCTTGTATGGCAAAGTGTGATTTCTTGGGATTTAAGGACAGACCAAACCTACGGCATTTTTCGAATGTTTGTTTAAGATGTACCAAATGCTCTTCGTCGGACTTGGAGAAAACCGTCAAATCATCGAGATAGATGACTACGAACTTATCCCTCTCTCCGATGAAAGCGATGTACATAGCGCGTTGGAACGTGGCTCCTACATTCATCAAACCGAAAGACATTTTATCATACATGAACGTACCCCAAGGGGTAGTAAAAGCTGTTTTTTCTTTATCTTGTTCATTCATGGCAATTTGATTATATCCACAGAAACCATCAATCATAGACATTCTGTTTGCCCCAACTACCTTTTCTAGCACGTGATCCATTTTAGGTAGCGGATAGTTGTCTTTAAGAGATGACTTATTTAGATTTATGAAATCCACGCACAGTCTAATTTCCCCACTCTTTTTTCTGATCGAGACCAGGTTTGCCACCTAGTCAGAATATCTTAGAGGTACTATAATTTTCACTTCTAAAGGCTTATTTACTTCTCTCTCGACCATAGGCAATAAAATGGGGTTGATCTGCCTAAGCTTTTGTCTAAAGGGTTTGACCCCAGGCTTTAGAGGTATTTTGTGATCGATCATGGTAGTGTCGTAGGTTCTTAACTCATCGTAAGACCAGGCGAAAACGTCTTTAAATTGTCTGAGTAGGTCCTTATACTTGCCTTTGATTTCAGGGGGGAGGAGTTTAGATATTTTAACCATCCCGGACTCTTCTTTGGTTCCTATGTCACAGTCCTCAACCTCTTCTAGTTGGGGTTGTAAGGTGGATTTTACAGGTATGTCGTTTTGATCAAACAGTATTTCCAGAGGGATCAGTCCTTTCAGAATCTAGTTATTTTTAAGGACCATCATGCAATGATTTACGATTTTGTCTTGGAAATCTTGAGGGTCCTCCCCTTCCTACATGATCCATATAAGATCGTTATGATTTTCTTGATCCGCGTGAGTTTTGTAAAAGTCACCTACTGCTTTAAGAAACTTCTTAATTTGTTCATCATCCTCAAAAACCTGCCAGTGCTGGATATTATCCGGTATAGAAGGTCTGTGTCTTATCTCTATGTGATACTTCAATTTAAAGGTTGTAGGAGGAGTGAAAGTTGAAGCTGCTTTAGCTAATGCATACGCCTGTAAGTTTTCTATGAGTGGGATGAAGTGGACATTTATAGATGAGAAATTTTTTTCCATTAGATCCCAGGCACAATTTCTGTATGATCTTAATTTGGGATGCTTGGTCTGGTCTTGCCGATTTATTTGTTTGACTATCAACTCCACATCTTTGTATACCTCTAGGTTTTTTATTTTTAGCCCCCTGGCAGCTTCTAATCCTAAGACCAAGGCTTCATATTCACAAACATTGTTAGTATAATCTATATCCCATTGTAGTCTGTAAGAAAAAGGGACAATGCACCTTTCTTTGGGTGCCACAAAAAGCACTCCTGCACCAGATCCTTTGCATGACAAGGCACCGTCAAAAAACATTTTCCAGATACCGGTGCTACACATATCCTCAGTCATGTAACCTGACTCTTCATGCTCTATATCCTTTTCCTCTGTGCAACCATCTAAACAGTCATCAAAAGATAAGATACAATTTCCTAAATCTTGATCTGCAATGTAAATAGGGAAATTGTTCGGATTTTGAGGGTTGCTTACTGTATATGCTAACCTCGTCTCCCTGTACAATCGAGTAAATTTCCCACCAAACACATGAATCGTGGCATATGTCATATCTAGTTGAAGAGAACCCCCCATCTTGGCTCCCCATGACCTAGACAATAGTAAGCTGTACTTGGGGGGAATATCAACAATGACCACATCCATCAAGACGCTCTTAACTGGGACTTGTGCCAGGGTGACTACTAAATCCTTTATCATTCCCATGCACTTAACTTTTCTCGAATCAAATGAGTAAAGATCTCCGTAGGGTCTAGTGATATGGAGGCCCAATTTGTCCATAATAATTTTAGGCATCACGTTATGTGAGGCTTCGGAGTCTAGCATGCAATTATGTAGCAATTGATCATACACGTTTAAGGTGATATAAAACGGAGCAACAGTTTCTTAGGCTCCTTCAAAATGTGGACCAAAAGTGATGTTGGGCTTATCATCTTCCAGGTTCAAACGTCATATTGGATTTCTAGCTCTTAAACGCCTATCACTTTGGTAATCTGCTTTCGATAAACTGGGTTTTTCGCTAATTCTACCAGAGGAATTGGTATCTTAATTTTATTTATCTCATTTTTGAAACTGAAAACTCCGCTCACCTTGTCTGTTTCTCTAGTTGGGACTTCTGAATCCTCATTTTCCAACTTATTTGTTTGGACTGCCTTATTACTCATGATCTTGGTTAAAGGTGCATTTGTATTAGCTACTTCGGTTTCCTCTGTTTGAGTCTCAACCTTCTCCACTTCGGGTTCTTGCGCGTTTACTACTTTTGCTTTGTTGTTAGGTAACATGGTTTCTTCCGGGGTAGGCTCATAAGTTTGACCTCTTGGGAGAATTTTTTTAGGTTGAGTAGTTGAGATGGGCTTGTTCTTAGATCTCAAGTTATACCTAGGTTGGACCTCAACCATTATCATATCGGTTTCTTCTTGATAACTACAAAGGTCAGTATAATCTCTTTCTTCACCCTTAATAGATGATTGTTGAGCGTTTAGAGATTTTTCATAATCCTCTCTAGTCAGATAAGGTTGTGTGCAGTCATCACCCAAGTTCGTGACATCATCCTCTAAATCTCTGAAATCTTGGAGATCATTCCCTCCTATAAAATTTTCATTCTTTAGGGGAGTTTGTATTTTCTGATCTTTGTTTTTTATCTGCCTTTGCTGGTTTGGGGGATTGGGATTCCTCCTAAAATCCTTTTTGGCGAAAGAATCAGCTTTGGCCTATTCTAGCTCCATTCTAGATATCTTATTAGATAGTTCCTTAATTACCCTGGCCATATCATCTACTTTGTCATCTGTGTATCTATTAGATCCTGACGACCCTGCTTGTTCTCTAAAACGTCTNTTTAACTTACTAGAAGCCATCGTATTTGACTCAATTTCTACAGCGTCATCTTGCATTCGGTTTAGAGTAGCTCCCCTTCTTTCTCGTAAAAGAAGTGCAAAATCTGGTTCAAAAGCCCCCACGAAAGTTACTTTGGCTGCAGGTTGGGATGGTTTAACCTCGGCTGGGATTTTGTTATACAGCTTGTTGAATCTTTGAATAAAATCCATAACCGTTTCTGAACTCTTTTTTCTTAAAGACCCAAACTCGGTTAAATAGTATAGGTGGTCCTTTCTTTCACCCCATTGTCTAAGGAAAGCATCTTCCAAGGCATCATAGGACAAGATAGATCCTGTAGGTAGACTTCGAAACCAAGTTCGGACCTGACCTTCGAAGGTTTGGATGAAAAGCCTCAAATACACATCTTCATGTTTGAGACCTAGGATGTCTGCGAATTGATCAAAGAAATTTATGTGTTTGGCTGCGGTCAGATCTCCTTCCCCAGTGAATTTTGGCAAATTTTTTATATAATTTTCAGGAAGGTCATGCAGAGGAACGGGCAATACCAAAGGAGCGTATCTTGCTGCCACTTTAGCAAACACTCTAGGAGGGGGGGAAGGCCCTTGAACTCCAGCTCCTCCCCCATGATCATCTCCACCTCCTCCTCCGACAACCCCTCCACCTCCCCCTCCGGTGGCTGCCATCATTATTAGTGGAAAGTTGTAAAAGGGGTTTTGGAAAATTAAAAGCGAATCTTTACTTTCTTCGCAGGGCGAAAAATCCGAGGATGATTGGTAAGGGATGCGAGTTCTTGGCTCTTTAGACTTGAAAGAGATGTAATCAGGAGAACCAATGGCTGTGGAAACTGGATGTGTGAAATATTCTTCGAGACTGGGTGAGGTCGCGAAATTTAACTAAAGAGTCGATGATGTGTTAACAACATATGAATTTTCTACAAGACTTTTTCCTTTTGTACTACAGAGGTTATCGGGCGGGTTTCACTTCTAACTTCGGAGCAGTTTGATGTTATATCCTTAGTGTTGAAAAGATGTATGTGTGAAGTTGAAGGTTTAGAAGAACTCTTGGTATTCAATTGTGGGTATTTAAGCTGATAGACTGCAGGGGTCAGCTTAAGAGAGCCTCTCGCCTTTAAAATCTTCTCAGGATCGGTAACGGGTGTGGTCTGTTTACCATCTGGGTTTTTTCTGGTATTCCTTCGACTGAATGCCAGCTTATTAATTGTGGAGTCACCAAGTGAAAGATTGGAAAGCCTTTAAAAGGTGTGCACTCTTTGTTCACTATCAAAGGGTGACACTTTCAACGAAAAAAAAATGTCGTTTTCCCAGGGAAAAAGATTTTGTAACTTTGGTCCCCGGCAACAGCGCCAAAAAGATGTTGTTCCAGAGTCTGTACTTAAGGCTTAGAAGTACAGTGTCTAAGCATCTAAAAGTGAGTAAGGAGTAGATAAGGAAAACATGTCAACCTTCGGGAAGGGAAGCTAGGGCTGATTTCTAGGTTGTTGTCTAGCTTCCAACTGTTCCTGGATGTTTATGTCCCTTTCAATCGCTGCCCACGAATGTTCAATTCTACCCAGGTAGTGGCTGTTTTAAGAATAATATAAAAAATATTCAAGGCAATATGTGTTTGATCTGATAGTCCGGGTTCAATATTAGGCTGTCTTGTCACAGGGACAGTCATGGAGGAACATAATGGTAAGAAAATCTCAAAAATTTTTAGATGCTGTCTCGATTTCGGTCGTATAAAGGAGAGTTTATAACTCCGGTAGTGAAAACAGGGAGCAAACCAAAGGCCCTTTCCCGTAACTGGGTTATATATTAATAAATGTGTATGAGGTGTAAGAAAACATTAAGCTGTCTATCATGTAAGGCTCCTATCAAGGGAGAATCTCACTTGTAAACAAAGGAAGAAACATATAAAGAAATAACCTGATGAAGCATAAAAATATATATAGAAATCTAAAGTGTTCACTGGTCTTATACCTACTAATAGCCGGTACGGAGGAAAAACAGTAAACAATATAGAAAACTAAAATTTATTCACTATAGTAGAGGTTGTACTAAATTATAGTGAAACATTTATCAGATATGTATATGAAATGAAATTAGATATGGAATACAAGGAAACAAACTCATAACACAGTCATGATGGAATCAAGAATCTTTGGATTTTCTTTATATTAACTCTCGAGGGAGAAAATCTCTATTACAATCGACCCAAAAAGGTCCAGCCTTTGTTCCTTCCTTCTATTGTGTATTTATACATATTTACATATGATGGAATCTCAATCGTTCTAGGATTTTTAGTTACAACAAGAATGAGATCAATCATTTCATTTCTTTATCTCTATCTTTATTTGGTACCAAAAGCCTGTCCCTTTGCATGCTCGGTACAAGTGACACATTTTTCCACCAGCCGAGATATCAACCTAGAAGGTTTTTCTTGACAATTGGCCTAAAAAATATAACAATCTATGACTAATTGTGGTAACCTTTCTTCCATCTGTCGGTCTAGGGTGTCGATAGTGCACAATTGCACACTTGGTTTAATAATCCATTTATCTATTTGAACTATGTCTGCCAGAGTTACTTGTAAGACTTCGGTCAAATCTCTTTCTTCTTTCTCATTTATATCAAGTGAGAGTTTCGCTATATTCATTTGGTTCAGTGTCTCAGCATTGCTCTCGCTATTAGTGCCTAACAGATTTCCATCTATAGAACTGAAAACCTCTTCACAGGATTTCCTTACCTTTTTGGCTTGCAATTTACCTTCTAATATGCTGTGTTCCCATTCTTTCAACAAAATATTACCTCGGGTCTGTTCTGAAATAGAAAACTAAGAACTATTTGTCGATTCCCTATTTGTTGTAGCTATTACAGCCTCTTGAAATGCGACCCGAGCTGCTCCATCTTCTCTCTCTCTCTGACAGATAAGTTTTCCAATACTTGATCAACAAGCAGGCAGTTGTCCTGAATCGTCTCTACCTTGGCAAGTAAACTTCGTTGGGCTGCAGAAACTCTGCTCCGAATCTCCATAGCCTGGGACTGGAATATCTCGATATTTATAACTTGGCTTTCAACGAACTCTAATGTACCCTGTAGCTTCCCTATCAAGTCTCTTTGCTGGCCTACCTGTATTTGACTGGTCTAAGCTACCAGCTCTGCTTGTTCGAGCTTAACTTTGAGCAGCTCGGTTTCCTTTATATTATCCATTCTTGCTTGTTCTATTCCTGTCTTCGCCTGGTCCTGGGCAACTTCCTCTGCTGTGGCTAGTTTAGCTTCTAAGGTTTTGATGAGACAATTTTTTCGCTTCAACTAATTTTCAAAACCCCGACTGAAAATTGGTTTGCCGTAGAAAATGCCCCTAATGTTCTGGCTATTTCTGTCGTGAATTCTTCTTTCTTCATATCTTTCCTGTCGGTCAACACCTTAAATTTTTTGGTCGTTGATCCTGCTTCTTGATAGAATTCTCTTTTTACCACAACTTTTCTCTTTTTATCAAAAAAGAACTCATTTGGAGGGAGTTCTTCCATCCTTATAGGTCTCAATTCTTCATTGAAAATCCATCCTGCATCTATGTTCCCTTTAGTTGACTGTAAGGGAGTAATGGAGGCGATGGGATCTCTGATTTGGTTAGCTGATTGGCCTGGAGTGGCAACTGGAGTCTGCTTTTTTGGCGGATTGGGAGTTTTCATTTCTGGTTTCGGGCTCCCAGTTTTCCCTTCCCTGTCCTGGTGTTCTTCTTGTCTGGGTGCTGAATATTTCGAGGCTTCGGCTTCTTTTTGCTGCACCTCTGCTGTTATTGGATTCTCACCCCGCAATACTAGGCAAAGACAACTCCGCCGATGTTCTTGCAATTTTAAAACATTGACCCTCTCTTCGGGCGCTAGGGCTTGTATCCGAGCCAAAACCTCGGCATAAGATCTTGTGCCTCGGAAAATGTCATCCGAGGGTGAATTTTCGTGCTCGAACCTTTTAAGCCCACAACTGGATAAGTGATTACTTATGACCCTATGTGGATCGTGCTTCTTGAATTCGATCTGAACCAATTTCAGGTCTTCTAGGGCTGCTGCCTCAGCTTTAGCATGCCTGAAATCTAACAAAGAATAGGAATTTAAATGAATAGGAAAAGGTGGCCATACCTTCTTAGAATATCCCTTAAGTTCCTTGCTCACGCCACCGATTACTGTTTGCCTGGCAATCTCACGACAAGCCAGCCTGTCGGGTATGAATAATGGTAAGGCATGCAGAGGAACAGAAGTGTCAAAAACCCTGAGATATGAAAATTCTGCTTCCATGTACCAGTCAGCTATACTACTCAAGTTTACCGCGATACTGTCCGAGATCCTGGGTGGCGGGTGGCCGAAGATAGTGACATGCAGTGGTACCATTACCCAGTTGAAGATTTCATACACAAAATCCGAAGCTTTGTTTTCCCACAGCTTTGAATGGTAGACGTGGATGGGCTCAGCCTTTGATGGAGTCCAGCTCCAAATCATTAAGGGAAAAGGCGTCAGAAAACACACGGCGTCCATGATATACGCGGACATAAAGAATGAAGTGATCTTTCCGCTCTCCTTCTGCACTCGATACTCTGTAACTCGACTGGTCAAACTATCAAACAATAGTTTAGCCCAGTTGAAGGAACAACCTTCGACGACTAAATGAATTAGAGGTACCCACTGAAGGAAAAAATGTGTTGTTTCCTCTCTCCCATATAATCCGCAGGTCAACATAGCTACATATTTAAAGTGTGGTTCTAGAGAAGATATTGAATATATACCATTACTATCCACCCTAAACTTTGCAGGGTGTGAAACCCAATCTTTGATTAAACTGGACATACTCTTGTCGTATTGCACACATTCCTTCTGTTTAAAATTTTCTAGGAATTCAACATTGTATACTAAGTCTAACATGGTAGGCAAGTTGTACATAGCCTGCAATTGTTTGGGTCTGAAAGTCCCAATAGTGACTTTCTGCTCGTTGACGATGGTTCTAGTTGGTATATCTACATGGTCTAATGCCCACCAGACCATATCGTAGTAAGGGAGAAGATGTGGCCTAGCCGCTACTTTATGCATTTGAGCCTGGACGACGATCTTGTATTTGGTGATCAGGTCATCTTTTTTCATTGTCACTGGAATCATCCGAGCCATCTACCAATTCGGACTGTAGAACCTCAAAAATATATGACCAGGTCTTGACCGAGTCGACACTTCGAGGTGAAATATCAGAAACGTTGTCTGAACCTTGTCCTGAAACCTCAACAGTGGCTTTAGACGCTTTTCGCAGGGCCATGGCGGGGGATTCTACTTTAGCTCTCCTGCGATAAAAATATGTATACATACAGAGATTAGTTCGCTCGAAAAAGTTTTCTCTGCATAGAATAGAAATGAAATTTGTGACAACAAATAAAAGACCCATGCCTTCGACCATTTAAAACTAGGTCATCCTTAGAAACAAAATGGTCAAATCATTATTAAATATAAATTTAGCAATAAAAACCAAATCCTTACTTGTCGATTCGCCTCATTTCCAATTAATGTCATAGATTTTGACAGTTCGTAATGCAAGTTGGCGCAAGGAAATTTTAAATTTGCCTCGTAGACTGTGCATATTAATTTTCGTATTAAAACACGAGAAATTATGGCTTAGCTTAATTAATCAGACCCTTTTAAATGTTAATTAATCTTTCGGCATTCACCTCATCGAGAGTTTTCACTTTAACCCTTTAAACCTTTAAACCCCGAGATTACGATAACTAGCTTTGGTTAATAAAAAACATAACCCAGATTAAGTGTTTAATTAATTACGTTTTTGTTTATATCGCGACTTCGCGATTCAGGGCTTCGAAGGTATAGCTTCTGGGAGGTTCGTATGCCGAGTTGCGAAATCACGAGATCACGATGATATGATCTAATTAGATTGGAAGATAAAACCGGATTAAGTGTTTAATTAATTACGTTTTTGTTTATATCGCAACTTCGCGATTCGAGGCTTCGAAGGTATAGCTTTTGAGGGAAAACATGTCGAGTTGCGAATTCTCGATAGATCTTAATTGCGGCTAAACTTTTTACCTTTAACATTAGCCTGGGTTACTAAAACAAGAATCTCGCGGTTTCGGCTATCGGGGTTATGACGGTAAGACTTTTGGAGCTAGCAAATGTGGAGACACGAAATCCCGATGATGCTTAACTGTGGTTTAGAGTATCTTTGCTCTTGGTACTGATTTGGGTAAACTTTTTTAAAACTATTTCTCCGTTTCGCCCCTCGGGACTTGTAAACTATGTGATCTATAACTTCCGACATGCAACATCCTGAGGTAAAAAAGGAGAGACTCGTTTAAACGATTAAAAAATAAATCTTTCCTTAAGAGTATGATAATTGTCACTGCTTGCGTGATGAGACTTCTGAGATTTTGTGGAAAATAAAGGAAAATACTAAAACCAGCTTTCGAATTCAAGCATTAAGATATAAAATTTAAAAAAGGCTAAAAAACAAAGGCGGCTCCAACAGGGGTGAAGACTTGAAAGTATTGGCCATGATATCAGTAGAGGAAGAATGTGAATACTGTATGAGAGGGTTCATTATATCAAATAACCCCAAATTTCCCTTGATGAGGATGATAAACCTCCTTCGGATTCCAAGGAGAGAAATCAATTAATGAAGAAAGGACCAGTGGTTGAATTATCAACCATCCCCATGAATGGGAGCATGGTCTAGATGTAGAATGTCAGCTCGAAGTACCACAAAGACCTGCAGACCTGAGCTTCCTTCTGACAGAAGGAACGTGACGGGTCGGGAACCTTCCAAAAGAAGGAAGGTAATATAGATACACACAGACAATCAACGAGGAGACACGAGACAAGAGCGCAAGATCGTAACGGAGATGCACAGAGCTCTCTAAGAGATAATGAATAGAAGGCCACAAGCTAGATGCAGAGAGAGCATCTGATAAGCCTCGTCGAGGCCATAACAAAGAGAAATCTATGAAATTTGCAGAGAACAAAACCCCAGCAGAAGTTGAATAGAGAAAGAATCCTTGAGAACTACAAGAGTTCCCTGGTGATATCATGGCTTGGCACGGGGGTGGCCAGAGTGCTAAGAATGAATGCCTCTGATCCTATGGTAGGGTGGAAGGACGAACACCCACAGTCAGTTAATTGGCTACCACCTGTAATAGATAAGTAATCACATATCTTGTGTATTTAAGTGGTACTGTGAGTTAAAGTTGGATATCCTATGAATGATGCAGGTTTGGTTATGTTTGCTTCATTTATACTATATTTCCTTCTTTTGTATATGCTTGAACGTGAAATTAGGAAAGTAGAAAATCATATGGATAGGTCATGTTTTATACTCGTAAATGCTTGCATCATGTGGTGGTTTAAGCTAGAGTCATGAACTGTATGTCCGTCGACCTTGTACATAGTTTCATGAATTCATTTTGACCCTCCTAGTCGTTCTGAGACCCTTGAAGGACAGAGCCAGTTACGCTCAGGAGAGGTAGTGCAGATATGAACAAGCTCCCTGCGATGCAAGCAGAAACCGAGAACCACTTAAGTTCCAGACTTGACGGATGAGCGCAAGGGGTACACATAAATTCTTCTAAGTGTTAAGTCCAGTAGAAAGAGTGTAACGCTCTTAGGTCCTTCATAAATGATGAAGCTTAGGAAGGATAGTGAGATTCAAGTATTGGAAGGGAATATCCTTTCGATTGGAAAATGAATGAACGAGATCCGTTCAGGAGAATCTAAGGTCTGTCATGACTATTAGATTTGAAGAAGGAGTGTAGACGTTAACACCTCAATTCCTTCAGTCTTCATAAGTTCGATGAATGTTGGTAATCATCATGAAGGGGACGGATTCTCTGAAATCTGAAACCTGAAGTTGCAATGTGATCTAGACCGTTGGATCAAGGAAGGTCGTGGACCGTCGATTTGACATGAGTAGATTAACGCAAGGAGTATGTGGGAACTCGAGATCCCCTAAGAACCAAGATCAGAAGGGATAGCACTTATCATAAGTGTTGACGAGATCTAAGAGTAGGACTTGTAGGAGGAGAAAAGGTTTGAAACCTTTGAAGACTGATAAATCTAAAAAGCGGGAGAAATCAGAAGCTTAGAAGGAGGAGTGACAGTGGTCGTTGGATCACAATGAAAAGGATCGACAACCGTTGGATTTGAGGAAGGTGCACGAGTCTTAACATTCGCACACATAGGAGAGAGAACCTGTCAAGGTTTGAGACTCGAAGTTTCCAAAGCTCGAAGATCTGGTAACCCGAAGTAGAATCTCATTCGTTTGATCGTAGGAGCAAATCTGAGCTGTTAGATTGTTCGGGTAAAATTCAAGCATCGAATCGCCAGAGTGGATTTGAGCTGTCAGATACTGTGATTCTGGGAGGGGGCAAGTTTGAAACTTGATATTCCCGAAGCCCGAAGATCCAAAGAGCCGTGAGCCGTCAATTGGCAAGGAGACACTTGTCAACAAATTGAGAGCTTGGGGAAGATTATAGTGGGGTTTCAGCTTGAGAACTGAGATTGTCGAACCCTGAAGGCTTGAAGACCCGAAGTGTACCTGGACTGACATATCTAAGGGAGACATGGCGTGAATCCATGAAATCCGGGTAAAGTCCCGAAGTGATTCATAGTTGTTCGATTCAAAGGACACGTGGCACAAATCTGCGAGTTTCGGGTGAAGACCTGAAGTAATCCTTGATCGTCAGATCAAGATCACACTTGTCAGAGGATTGTATCCTTAAGACAAAATTCATTGGGAAAATGGTTTGATATTTGAGATCTCAGAATTCCGAAACTCGAAGGAGATATCGACCGTCGATTGTGAAGAGGGTTGGAGGACTGTTGATTTGGGTTGAATGGTCAAAAACCCAAAGTGGAAGCAAGACCATTGATTGAGAAGGACAGGTGTCTACAGATTGTTAGCTCCAGAAGGTTGAAGTACAAAAGAAGCAGGGTTTGATATTTCAAAACCCCGAAGTCCATAATTGCGAAGAGATCACAGTCGTTGATCTAGGAGGGATAGATAGGGTCTGTAGGTTTGAGAGGTGTAGATCTGAACCATCGATTTAGACAGTATCGTCAAGATCGTGAGATTGACGATCTCGTAGCATTGCAGGGCAGGAGTTGCATGAAGTTTAAAATATCGAGGGAGGGCCGCAATCCAAACCATGGTTTCGTCAGGAGGACACGTGGATACTTGAGGAGGATTG
Source organism: Picea mariana (assembly GCA_032191745.1). Taxonomy (NCBI): domain Eukaryota; kingdom Viridiplantae; phylum Streptophyta; class Pinopsida; order Pinales; family Pinaceae; genus Picea; species Picea mariana. Next base: position 107,429 of record JASDQU010435795.1, read on the forward strand.
CAGGCCCAAAAGAAGTTTGACTCCAAACTGCTTGTGGCCGCACCCACAATCGCGTGGTCATCGCGAAGGTCACATCTGAGGAGAGGCCAAGAGAAAAGGGGTTAATGCCAACTCCGAGACTTCGCTGAAGTGCGAAGGAGAAGGTCACGGGTATCATAAGACCTACACTAGAGGCCGAAAGGGCCCGTGTCTGATTTAGAGGTGAGAATACCATGGTCTCAAAGTCTAGTTTGATTTAGAATCGAAGAATCTTGACCGGAGGCTCCGGCTGAGTCCCAGACTTTCCAAATTAGAACCCGTAGAGAGAAAGAGGATTTGTTCCTGTAAGGAGGTCATAATTTGTTTTGGGTCTGTTACAAAGGTATTTCTAATGAAGATATTATTTAATATGAAGATGTAAGAAGGAGGGTTTTTTGTAGATCATTTAAATGAATTTAATACGATTACTAATAAACTAATTTATGTAAAAGTGGACTTTGATTATGAATTCTTGACTCTTCTAATCTTGTGCTCATTGCCAAAAAGCTGGGATGTCTTGGTCATGGCTATAAGTAACTCTGTCTCTAATTCAAACACTTTAAAATTTGATGATGTTGCTGGTGTTATCCTTAGTGAGGAAATGCGATGGAAAAGCACAGGTGAGACATCAAGTAATGCGTTAAACATGGAGAATAGGGGAAGACAAAAGGATAGAGGAAAGGGCTCATGGAACCGCAGGAATTCTAAGAAGGGAAGATCCAAATCCATATTTGGAAAGATAGAGTGTTGGAATTGTGGGAAGAAAGGACATCTGAAGAAAGAATGCAGATCTCCAAAGAAACAAAGATATGGACAATAGGAGAAAAATCAGGAAGCAAATGTAACAGGTGATGTGTTACAAGATGCTTTAATTCTTTTTGCAGATAATATTTCTAAGTCTTGTGTAGTAGATTCATGTGCTTCATTTCATGCCACACCCCATATGAAACATTTTCTAGATTATGTTCAAGGTGATTTTGGATAGGTTCATTTGGGTGATAATGCACCATGCAAAATTGTTGGAATGGGAAAGGTAGAAATAAAGCAAAGAAATGGAAACCAATGGTTTTTGAAAGAGGTAAGAAATGTTCTAG
>JASDQU010435797.1:31375-42471 GCA_032191745.1 Picea mariana
TTTTTGGGTACCACTTGATCTTTTGCACTGTCTGATTCGTCTTCATTATGGAAAATGTTGCCTTTGCTTATCATTTTGTTTCTCACTTAAGTCTCTCAAAGTTTGCTTGAACATGCGAACACCCATAGCTTAAAAAAATAACATTTAATTAAAGAATCGAAAACCAACACATTTCCCTGACGCAATCAAAGATTCGGCATCGGGAAGAATTAAAGATGAAAGAAAATCACTGGAGAAAAACGTAGTCATGGAGCGTTGATCCTCATCGGCGTCGGAAAAAGGAACTTTTCGTTCGCAACATGCATCACACAAGGATATCGCCAATGACCGATCCCTTCGACATCAGTAAAAGGCTAAAAGAGTAAGCATTAACGTAGAAATAAAGGCTTCGTCGATAGCCGATCCCCGATACCTTTCGAAATCGATGATTTTTAGAAATATAGTTCATAGATAATGTGATAAGTTGATCCCCAATCATCGATCTTTGATACCTTTTTTTGGCATCGACAGTCCCAGGTTTAGCTCAGATCGCACGTTTTGAACAAAGTCCGAGCCCGACTATTACCCGCGAGCTAAGTCATCGGTCTACGATGTCATATGTCCCAAACTAGTTATGCCATGACGGTACCACTGAGCATGAATTTTGGGCTAACTTAGAGGAAATATGGTTTGTCCGAATAACAAAAACTAGAGGGCATTGTGCAATGAATCCCAGGTTTGAAAGTACSTTCCAAATAAGACAAGAAAAGATATGGAAAAAACACATAAGGAATTCATATACAAACAAGAAGATAATACATTCAATTGCTATAACTAGAAGCCTTCCATTAGTGTCTCATGACTTTTACATTATATGTTGAAYGAGATCAAAGTACATACAACAAACGTTCTCGACACTATGGGGCTAACCAATCCAGGTTACCTTGAAAACTTGAGATTTATAGGTAAAGGCGYCGCTTGGTTGCCCYACTCTCTAGTTGTTATCCCTAGAATCTAAGAAATGAGTTTTATTTTCTTCCGACACCCTTTTTGCTTCGTGCAGCTGCACGATTCTATCCTGCACTCCCCGGAACTGCCTTTTGAGCCACTTCATGTTCCCATCACGACCTTCCAATGATGACACCTCAAGGGTTTTTTCTGCCAACTGCCATCTTAATTATTTGTTTTCTTGATAGAGTTCAGCGAGCGAGATTTGTGCATGTTCCAGCTGCTAAGTCGGTCATCGAATGTTATCGCCCATGGCATCCGTTCTCCTCATCCTGCTCCCACTTTCCCAACAAATTCCTTCGATGGGCTCCAGCCAAATAGCACACATAAGTAGTTTTTCGACGATTGATCTTTCGTGTGGCTCACTTAAGACTTGGGTCTCCCCAGCTTGTTCTTCCTTGGCCTGCCCCTTTTCCAAGGCAGCCACTGTGAGGGAGACATGTCTTCCAATGCTATCCTCTTCGGTGTGACTTCTTCCACGTCAGCCTTCGCAAGCTACAATATCATCGTTTCCTCACACAGATGGAAATTCCCCTTTGAAACCTTGAGGTTGCCCGCTGCAAGTAAGAACGAATCCCAGTCTCATTGGGGCTCTAGCCTGGCACTTCGCGTGCCCTTTATTATGTTGTGAGAGTTTCCCATGGTACACCATGTATCTGTCTTACGTAGGGAATTTGGGGGAGGCCTGAAGTAGAAAAAAAAAACTTGATTAGTCTGGGATCACGAGACAAACTGCCAACAATGCATAAGCTTGGGTGGTGAGTGGAATGCATGCAGAATAATCCAGAACTTATGAACAAGTGTGCAGTGAGTGGAAACGTGTCGCGAAACACCGAATTCATGGCAACTGGATGTTTTGAAGCAAACTAAAGATTTTACATGGCACATCCGTGCGACGGGTACGTTCCAGGGCGTGTGAGGTATGAAAGTTAAGAGATGCAGAGCCTATTATGATGGGAGCGCCATGATTTATTATCTTTTAAGCCTTCATGACGACCTGATAATGGTCGATGCACTTACTGACATGACTTTTGTTTAGGCAGCTGGCCTCGATCTAAAACCTAAATGACTTCCCTTATGACAGGATCCGACCCTTTTGGAACATACTCATACTTTTGACACATGTTTGGCCCTGACATCCTTTCCCGACTCCAAGGGCCAATCGACCACTCGTATAACTTCAACTTTCATTTTCTTTCGTACCTGACCTTTTCATGCTATGGCACGCAGATGTAACYCATTCTCACTAGAGAAAAATGAMGATGCTAACAGAAGAGGGGAGGGCGAGYAGTTCGAAAGATTGCARGGATCACGTAAGTATCAAATATCCAGGTTAGAAATATTTACAGGTACGTACAGATCTGGATTCTTCACATTTACACTTTATATGTATGTTTTTACTAGCTGGTTCTATACGTAGTCTCTAAACGATTTTAATTTCAATTTYAGGAAAGATGCCCCCGAGTGTTGATCAAGAACGGTTCGAGAACCTCGTCTATAGATTCAAGAAAATAAGTCAAGTACGAAAGGAGCTAAKTCAAAATTGACAAAAGTAGTGGAAGATATCAGACTCCCAGAGTTCGGCATGCCTTGCGACCCCTGTCAATTGGCGCGACAAATCAAGTCGCATGCCGAGAAATATTCATCATGGGYCGAAAGGCTGGYAAAGGTGACTGACATAGTGCCAAGGAAGGTGCGACAATTTATGGAACACCCGATCAAAACTYGGGCTGTGCTACAACAGTTAAGTGCCAGTCTAGTCAAGTATCGGGCCCATGTAGTGGAGATCAGAGAAATTTAGGCAGCCTCAATGGAACAACACAGATTTCCATACACCCACACTTGTGAGGAGTTGTTCATCAATTGGTCAGAATACGAGAAGAATCACCCGTTCAAAGTGATACCTTGAGATGACTGTTAGAAAATTGTTAGGAGAGAACACCACGTGGCGAATTTTGTCTTACTTATCTACACTTAGCCGTTATTTTTCAGTTGAATTTTATGTTATAAATAAGAGCATCGACCAATTAGTTAAGGGTCGATGGTTTTTGCAAGAAACTCTCTTTTTATGGTTTGTTAAGAATTATTTTGGAGCTACCCGTAATTGAGAAGTCCTTCTGGACCAAATACAAGTGATATTTTCATCAAATGCATGTATGATTGGGCGTGGAAAATAACTATTTCCTATCTTGTCTCATGAATGGATGTTGTAACGAGTAAGAGCTATTGAATCTATTGTTAAGTTATCTAATGCAATGTTTTACAATTCTTTTCTTTAATGATGAAGATGAATCGTTGTGTTGTTATGAGATGGATGATTAGAGTAGGTGAATTATTTTATTTGCCATTGTTTATCGCATATGTGTTTTCTTTCTGATAATTAAGTGTCTCAAACAGTAATTGGATGCGCATATTTTCAACGTATTAGTACTAGGCCTGTGATATAAAATTGTCGTTTGCATGCTTGAGTAGCGGGTTATCCCAAGCTCAATGTCTTCTCCAGTAGTTAAACTTATTCATGTTTTGTTATCTAGTTGGTTTATACCAGCTCAGATCTTATATTGGTTCCACCTAAGAGAAAATACAAAAAAGAGAAAGTCCAAACTGAAGGAGAGACCTTCACAAGAAAACGTAAAGCCCATCGATTAATTGACCGGATCGTAGGATCTAGAGAACCATTCCACCATTAAACGTTGCAGAGTCTAATTGGGCCTCGGTGGTGGGTTTGGTTCCTGCTGTTGAATTAAAGGTATTTAGGACCCATAAATAGAATTGGCACTAGAAGGAGGGCCTGCGAATGAATGGTTGAATACATATTTCATGTAATATTTCGAACATCCTGTAGATTCAAAACAACCTACATGCATGGTTAGTCATTCCCAAGATAGCCCACACACACTGAGTACTCCTGAAATGAGTAACTCACCCCAGCCCAAGGAAGAACACTTGTTCCTTGATATACCTTACACTCTTCCTCATGAGGAATTAAATCAATTTAGAAGAATCACAAGAGCATACGCCCGATAGATCGGTGCATTGTCCTTATCCCTGATACTTCCTCGAAGACAAAAAATAAGCCCGCTAGTGGTCGACACCCCCRACCAGGTTTTTGTGCACATAGTAGAAGACTTAATAGATTTCTCAATCAACGAAATCAAACATCCTCTAAATCTAATCCCTGAAAYGCCAGCTGGTGACGTCTCTAAGCCAGAYGATTTTTCGGAAGAGGAGGATTTCAATTCAAAATTTGAAGATATGGAGGAAAGCAACGACCATGAGGAAGAAAGGGGGAACCCACCTCAGAAAAATACACCTTGGTTGGCCAAAGACGCTTTGGCCATCCCAATATGAGTACATAATCTTCCCTAACACCCAAAGAAGTTACTTCCTAAATTTGACCTCGAGACCCCAGGATTGCCTGAAGATCATATCAAGAAATTCATACTAGCAATCAGACTTATGAATGTCCAACATGAAAACGTAGTATGCAGTATATTCCCCTATACGTTTGAGAATTCAAATTCCACGTGGTATTTTAATATACCTGTAGGGTCTATAATTAGATGGACAAAGTGCCAAAAGGATTTTCTACATAAATTTGCAGAGGAGACTACTACGGGAGATCTGATGGATGAATTGTTTTCCGCCACCATGATTTTGAAGGAAAGGGTCAAATATTTTAATCAAAGATTCACCACCATCTTAAACAAATTCCAGGCCGAAGCTAAACCTACTCGGGAGTTTCAAATTGAAGTATACGCTACTGCCCTCCCAACTTTTATTTCCATTTTTTTGAAGAGGGTTGCCAAGCGAACCCTAGCCAAGAATTTTGATGAAGCCAAAACGATTGAATTCCAAATGAAAGGATGTAAATAAAGTTAGGTCTCCTTGGTCAAGAAAGAAGATCAAACCTCTCCCCGGAGAGGGCTATTTCTCACTAGAACCCCAGGGAAATAAGCAGAACAAGCTCCTGAAAAGGGTAGTGGGGACATAGAGGACCTACAACGCATGGTCAAGAAGTTATCCAACTAAATCATAGACATGAAAAGAAGCGTCGGGGAGGGAAACCAAGGCCAAAGGCCCTATAATACTTTCTTTAAAAGAAASCTGTCGTTCAAAACAATTGAACCTCCCCCAACTAACTTAAATATCGATCTAAGAAATGTAGCATCTGATTCTTTCTCTACTTATCACCAGGAAAACCACTCCGAAAGGGACTGCCCTCAATGGGTGCATGCCATGAATTTAATSTCTAATCGGTTCCTAGACGAAGTCTCCCTGACCAAACAACCAAGCAGTTCAGTTATGAATTTTGTTGATCAAGAAGAGATTGATCCACTAGAAGATACAACCATGCTGATATGGGATCTTGACTTAATCATGCCTTTCGATGACTTATTTAAGTCTCAAGAACCACCTACAGAGGTATCGATTGTGCAAACACGCAGTAAGGGTCCACCTGTCTCGAAAGATATTTTTACTACCCAAACGTCAGGGGAAAGGTCAACCCCCGATCACCTGAAAGAACCTTTTGCTCCCCATAAGAATCCTCTAAGCATCCATACCCAAGAATCACCCAAACTTGATTACAATGTAGTTGAAGATTTGAAGAAGTTAAAGGCTAATATATCAGTTATGGACATATGTAGAATCCCTTAGTAAAAAGACATTTTGCTACAAGCTTTGAAATCCGTAGAAAACCCTACGAAAAGCAATGATAAAGAAAGAAATCTAACTCCCACAGATCTGGTGAATAAGCTAACAGTAAATGCCTGCTCGAAAGATAAGAAGGGGAGACCTTTTGTCCCACCTTTCCTTTTAACGTTTGAAGTTTTCAACAAAAACCTCCAAAATTGTTTGGTCGATTCAGGAGGATCTTCCAATGCTATGCCTTTGTCTATTTGCAAAAAATTAAATGTTGTCCCTCTCAAAAGTGACAAACATGTAATACAACTAGACAGAACCCATGTCAAATTCATGGGAGAACTTAAAGATGTAATGATCAAGATAGCAACACATCTTAAGTTTGTGCAAGTGATTGACATCATTGTAGTAGATATCCCAAAAGCTTATGGGTTATTATTGAGCTGATACTGGTCTGAGAAGTTAAATGAATATTTTAGTACAAACTGAGCACACCTTTGGCTACCACTAAAAGGGCACAAGAATATGATCATGATTTTTAGAGAAAGGTATCTGAAACATAYTGTCAMTAACCTAGAAACCCCAAACGAACCATCATCGACAGATTTCTCTGTGCTAGCCAATTATTCCTATGATTCCTACTTTGGGAACTTCCCTCTTTCATCTGATGTCCCTCTCACTCAGAATTCTGAAATGGTGTTTCAAGAAKAATTGTCGATACCAAMATATTAAACTCTCTTCTATCAAGAACCTATGCTATAAATCATGGAACAAAAGATAAGTAAGCCAGAAAGTGATAAGAAAAGGGAAACGGGTAACYTACGCTCACAAATTTGGACCATATACATTGATGGATCTAAATCACAGGAAGGGTCAGGACTCAGGATCAGGGTGCATCCTCATAGATCCAGAGGGTAAATGTCATCTCCTATCYTGTAGACTTGAGTTCGAATGCACCAACAACATCGTCGAGTATGAAGTGCTAGTACAAGGATTAAAGAAAGCCATAGACTTAAATGTCAAAGAATTAAAGGTTTTCGGAGATTTTGAAATTATCGTTCAACAAGTAAGGAATATTATACATTGCAACTCCCCGCACCTAAAGAATTATCAACAGGAAGTTCACAGGTTAATAGAGCATTTTGAAGCTTTCAACATTACAACAATCCCTAGAGCAAAGAATATCCTTGTTGATTCCCTGGCTACAGTTGCTTCAAGGCTGTCACCTCTAGAGGATTATGAAGCCACCCGGTTCACTGTGGAGTTACTTTACAAACCATCGGTTACTAACAACATTTCTAATTTGAATTTCTTTGAAGGGGATGAAGAGATCATGAACTTTTTGACTAACCAAGATAGTTTTAAGGACTTAGATATTGACGACGAAGTATTCCAGGAACAATCAATAGAAATTGATCCTTGGACAAGTCAACCAACTGAAAAATCGAAGTCTCACACAATCCTAAAGGGGATAACTAACTTAGAAAATATTTTTGACCTAAAAGAACGATTTAAGGGGCCCAAAAATGAAACTATAAATCTCAAAACCTTGGAAAACCCAAAAAATATAAATCTTGGTAAGACTATATCTAAGGAGGAAACGAAGGCTTATCTCAAATTGTTCAAACAATATCAATATGTCTTTGCTTGGTCCTACTGAGATTTGAAAACTTATGATACCTGTATCATTCAAAACACTATCCTGTTAAAACTCGAAGTAAAACCCTTCCAACAGAAGCTCTGAAAGTACCATCCATACCTGGAACCTCTCATGTGTCAAGAGTTGAATAAACTTCTAGATGCCAAAATCATTTTTCAGATTAGGCATTCCGCGTGGGTAGCAAATTTGGTTCCCGTGAGGAAAAAGTCTGGATAAATCCGCTTATGCGTAGATTTTAGGAACCTCAATAGAGCTTCAGAAAAGGAAACCTACCCATCCCACCAATGGAGCAACTCTTGCAGACTGTGTGCGGCTCTGATATTTTCTCTCTATTGGACAGTTTCTCAGGTTACAACCAGGTTCTAGTTTYAGAGGAATACCATTTAAAAACTACCTTCTGAACCAAGTGGGGAACTTTCGCTTACAAACGCATACCCTTTGGGTTAATCAACGCAGGGGTGACCTTCCAAAGGGCCATGGATGTAGCATTTCRGRGACTGATCAACAAGTGTGTGRTAGTGTATCTGGACGACGTAACTGTGTATTCAAAGAATAGAGAAGATCACATCYAGCACTTGACCCAAATTTTTGAAAGGTGTAGGAAATATGATATATCCTTAAATCCTAAGATGATTATTTTCAGCTTCGAGGAAGGTAAGCTACTATGCCACATTATATCCCAGGCAGTCATTCTCATAGACCCATAAAGGATTAAGGAAATATCTCAACTCTCGTTTCCTCACAGCAAGAAAGCTATGCAGTCGTTCTTCGGGAAAATCAATTTTGTGAGAAAGTTCACTCTCGATTTCGCAAAAAATGTCAAGCCATTACAAAAGATGATCCATAAATATGTTGAATTTAAGTGGGATGATGAACGAAAAAAGGCCTTCAGCGACATCAAGAACGCTATATCCCAAGCCCCCATGTTGCAAAGTCCTGATTTCAACAAAGATTTCTTCCTCTACACTTTCGCCTTCGATCAATCGTTAGCTACGGTTTTGAATCAGAAGGATGAAGACAACAACGAAGCTCCGATGTCACTCATGAGCACCAACCTACAAGGGGCAGAACTGAATTATCCTGCTATAGATAAACACGCTTATGCAGTCTACAAAGCAGTAAAGCATTTCAGATCTTACATCCTTAAAAACCATACCAAAGTAATCGTACCTCACCCCGTCATCAAATCTCTATTTACTCAATAGGAGATGGGGGGAAGAAGAGAAAACTGGATGGCAATAGTTCAGGAATTTGATCTAGACATAAAGCCTGCCAAACTAATTAAAGCACAAGGGTTATGTAAACTTGCATTCGAAGCCCAAGACCAAGTAAAAGAAGATTCTGGATGGGAAAATGAAATGGCATTATGGTGTGGTGAAGCTTCATATCTTTCCCCAGAACAAGAGTCTTGGTATGAGAAACTGACTTATCTCCTGCACCATGGGACTTGCCCAGAATACCTAAATCCCAAGGAAAGGAGAGACCTTGGGTTAAAATCTGCACAATATCGCCTCATAAATTCGGTACTTTTCCAGGTTAATTATGATGGGGTACTTTTGAGATGCCTTGAACGTGGAGATGTAGATAAAGTCCTGAAGGATCTCCATGATGGTCCTGCAGGTGGAAATTTCACAAGAGACACTACCACTCATAAGATATTGAGAGATGGTTATTATTGGCCCACTTTGTTCAAATATGCTCACACATATGCTAGAAATTGTAAAGTTTCTCAAATAAGCGCTGGGAGAGAAAAGAGGGCATTAGTCCCACTTCAGTCGATGATTGTTTCTAGATCGATCGAGCAATGGGGGTTAGATATCATAGGAGAAATTACACCAAACTCTTCAAAACAACACAAGTACATACTTACCGCCACCGATTACTTCACGAAATGGGCAAAGGCCATCCCTGTGACTCATGTAAACGAGAAGGTGGTGATCCAATTCATTCAACAACATCTAATCACGAGGTTCAATGTCCCCTCTATTCTTGTTTTTATAATGTAGCTTAATTCTCTTCCACTTTGTTAACAGAGCTTGTCCTAGACAAAGGAATCATAATTAGATACTCGGAAAATTATTATCCACAAGGAAACAGAGTGGCAGAATCAGCTAATAAGAACCTAGTGAGGATATTGAACAAAACAGTTGAAAACAACCAAAGGAATTGGCATAATCTACTCCATAATTCCCTATGGGAAGATAGAGTTACACCCAAGGAAGTTATAGGGAATTCCTCGTACTTTCTAGTATACGAACAGGAAGCTATTCTCCCAAATGGACTATATCTCCCATCCCTTCAACTTGCGCAGGAGTTCGAGGGACATCCCTCTTCAATCTTACAACAAAGAATTGACACCTTGATCATGTTAGAAGAAGAAAGGGAGAAGGCTAAATCAAAATTCATATCCCACCAACAGATAGTTAAAAGATGGTTTGACAAGCATAAGGCTAAAGAGAAGAATTTTGAGGTATGAGACTTGGTCTTGAAATGGGACAAAGAAAATGAGCCTAAAGGCAAACATTCTAAGTTTCAGAATCTATGGCTCGGACCTTTCCAAGTGGCTGAGAAGATTGGGGAAATAACTTATGGGTTACAGAATCTCAGGGGGGAACCTGACACCCTCCCAGTAAATGTCCAAACCCTAAAACAATACTTTCAATAAAAAATAAAAATAAAAAATTTACGTGCATATTCTCATAATTTGGTTTTTAGTTAGGCTGATTGTGAAATGCATCTTCTTTTGTTTTTGATTTCTTTTATTATTTTGGACTTCTGTGCTTTCAAAGGTTGTGTTTAGCAAGACAATGATTGACCTCAAAACATGCGACATAGCAAACTCTCTTCCTAACTCGTCGCTCGCATACAAAAACGAGAAGTGTCGGGGAACCTACAATTGTTTCGAGGGGCTCTCTATCTAACCTGCGCAGATGAAAAAATTTGGAGAAATGTCAGAAGTGTCTTCTTAGTGGCTTGGTAAGACCTTAAGGGAAAGAAGGAAATCTATAAAGGAGTACATGCACCTCAGAGACAGAGCTAGTAAGTTTCACCTTAACCATCTCATCTTGTAAAATAACAGACGTCATCCTCTCCCACTCACTCAAGGCATTCTACCAKAATAAAATTGACTTTATCAAATTAGTGGAAAATAGGAGAGGGTATGTAGATATMTCCACCGGGGCTATGRATGCTTGYTGGCAGCGGAGCAAGGTCTATGATGTTGGGGTGACTCCGCCAAGGCTATGGACGCTCGCTAGTAGCGGAGCGACACCGTAGCGAGTGAGTAAAGGTAACTAAAAGCTCCATGCTAGTGAATGTTTTAGTAGACTTTTTGTAAAAGAGGGCATGAGTTAGGGTTATAAGAAACGAAGGAGGAACAAAGGTTTAAAAACCCCACAAGCAGACCCGAAAGCATCAACCAGGGAATTTCAAATGCAAGGGTAGAAGAGGCTCTGATTTAAAACCAGTTAAGTTCTCCATCAGCTTTTTCATTAGTCGAGCCCTGAAGGAGGAACGTAGATTTTTCTTTCACCCAGTAAGTCACCATTTGTTGAGCACTCAACACACCCTAAAAAATCCTATATCAAATTTTACTTTTTTGGGTACCACTTGATCTTTTGCACTGTCTGATTTGTCTTCGTGGAAAATTTTGCCTTTGCTTATCATTTTGTTTCTCACTTAAGTCTCTCAAAGTTTGCTTGAAAATGAGAAAACCCATAACTTAAAAAAACTAACATTTAATTAAAGAATCGATAGCCAACACTTTTCCCCAACACAATCAAAGATTCAGAATCGGGAAGAATTA